>JAUJYS010002770.1:0-14157 GCA_033995665.1 Melogona broelemanni | reverse complement strand
AAATAGGGAAAGAGAACGGGCAGCGCCAATTTTTGAAAATATGGTATTGCAAGAAGTAAGGAAAAAGTGAGAGAAGCGCAAATGTTTTTAAAGCATGTAAGCAAGATATAGAGGGAAGTAAAGTGCGCTAGCCGCTCTAATCAAAAAAGAAGTGTTTTAAACACGGTAAAGGAAGGAATGAGCGCGCGCAGCGCGAATTTTTTAAAATTGCTAGTGTAACATAGAAAAAAGAAAAAGCACGCGCAGCTGGATTTTTTTTAAACGGATAACTGCATAACAAAAGGAAAGATATCGCGTAGCGCGACTTTTGTAAATTGCAAGTACACACGCAAGTACACGAGAAGTAAAGAAAGCCTGCACAGCGGAAATTTTTTAGAAGTTGCAAATTCAATATAAACAAAAATAAATTAGCACGATTTTTTTTTTAACGGATCAGCAACATATTAATTTTTATTATTTTTAATTTGTGAGATATCTTAGTCAAGATTTTTAAAGCTGGCTTGCATTTTGCGAATACAGGACCATGATGTACCCAATGTGGGGGTTCAAACCGACCCCAGGGGGTCGGCCAAATGCTCGAGCTGGGGGGATCGAGCACCTGAAAATGGGGGTTAAACCCCCCTGACCCCCTCGCAAATCGAACCCTGTGGTTATATCAGTCATAAAAATTGAACTTAAAGTTGCGGTAAAGAAACCTTGGCGTGATAACATCTTAAACCAATGTGAAGATTTTTTATCCCGAACGCTTATCTACATTTAGTTTTATTTCTTGAAGAAAAAGTACCATGGGCACACAATGAGGTCTCATTTGGTCTAATAACGATTTTCAAAATAATTGATTGTCAATAATCTCTCTGTTTCTGGCTTACAGCGCTATTGTTTATAATGATTCATGTCATTCGTCTGATGACGCTGTTGACGCGTAACCCAGCAGCAATTCGTACAAAAATAAGGATTCTTTCATTTACAATGTACGAGAATATTTGGTCGAAAATGGCAGGACAGCTTTCACAAAAGATGACAAGTCGCCAGAGTACCATTGTCGAATGGGTTACTGGGATAAGTAGCTGACCGGCCTTGCCCAGAAAACCTCTTTTTAACACTTGACCTGAATAGCATTTGTCCAGACATTTAAACCGCATATGCGTCCTTGCCACCATTCTTCGCTAATGCACGATAACATACGAAACAATTTCTTCTTCAATATAGACTTACCGATAGTGTCGATGTTATCCAACTTTAATCTCCGATTACGTGCACGGTGAACTTTAATCCACACAAAAACGCCCTGTAATAATCCGTCCGATGCGGGGCGTTGTTACCAATGGCGACTATCGCTCCCTAGTATTTTTCAAATCTACTGTGTGTCTATCTCTATCGCATGTATTTTTCCTGTCCTTATACAGACCGCACCAAACTGGTTGCGCGCGTCGGCGTCACGTGATCTGCCATTGCGCGCCCACCTAAATTCAGGTAAGCCTAGTTTCGGAATGAGTCATAGGCGCGTGCTGTTGGGATACGCGCGTACGTAGTACTACCAAACCAGTAGCCGTCGTAGACTGCCGTAAACCGGTATTTCCTAATGCCTTTGTAGAAAGTTCCTCGTCCCTCTATGTCGGAGAATTGAAGTAATTGGAATGAAAGCAATCTATAAAATCTATGTTTTCATTTCACTTCCCCGACATATAAATTGCATGACGTATGAAACGACATTTCAGTATAGATCCGCATCCCCGTTCTAAAGGAAACTAATGGAGAAATTAATAGTCCGTTTGTTTTGCTTCCAACAATTATGCGACTAAACAGTCAGCTGATATTTTGGCCGACGCATATTGTTGGAAGTATTGCAATGATTTCCGCAATTTTGACTCGCACATTGACGCAAAATTAAATGTGTCATGGTTTCTATTCAATTTGAGCAAAACACGTGTACTTATCAAGCATTATTAAAATTAAATCATTCATTAGACTTCAGTTACTTTTTATTGCATAAGTATTTCATAACTGACTGCAACTAAGGTTCGTCATTTTGATCAAACAACAGAAAAATCAGGGCAGAACAAAATTACCGATAGCTCTGATATTTTGGTGAATAAATGGAATCTTACTTAAGCGCGATTAATGGTTTATAAATCGTTTAAATATTTGGCGCCACCAAACGAATGCGGGGATTTCCCCGCTCGAGACTTTCACCATGAACTCAACGCGATCATCACTAGAACTGGTGCTGCCATCTATCCACGATTCGGAGCAACTAAACAATTATCTACCCACCCCCACCCCGTTTTACATGTACTTGAATGATTCATTGTCACGTACGTACATTTAACAAGTCTGAAAACAGGTTGTTTTCAATAGTTCCTTCGATATTTATTATAATAACTTGGTTGAACCATTTGCTGTTTCCTCCGTTCTCAATAGAACCGTCGTTTATTACACCAAATTTGAAGGTAGGACAAATGAAAATTTGTGTTAAACATTTTCTGTTACAAAAAAACTATTGATACGAGCTAATAGGGAGTGCGTAATTATATTGGGCCCGCCTTCGTTAACCTGTAACATTAAAAATAACCCAATAGTTGGACGCATGCCTGATTCCGAATCCAGATTATCAATGTCAACTAATGGCTATCTGGATAACTGCGTATGGCCATTTGATTTTGTCTGACTTTTCGCCGCGCTATGAGGACGGTACAATATGAAATACCGGTACTAATCGTTGTTGTGATGCTGTTCCATAATTTGCTTATTTTTTCTCCCATATATTTACATGATCTTATGCCCTGTGAATGGGGGCTATTATAACTTGAGGATGGAAACGCCTCCCTGTAGCTAACGTTTGATCCAATTTCTTTCGTCATGACCAAAACAGGCACAGCTGGTGAAATTTCACGTTTCTCAATAGCTTTTGGACATCTGAGGCAATCTGCGTCAGTTTATGAATCTGTTATATGGTTTCGATTTGTTTTCCTCGGTAATGACCGTATGTTTCGCCCCAAAAACAATTCTAAGCTTGACGGCACTCTTGACAGTCAAGCTTAGTATCTGACAGTCTTTTGTTAGAAATGGGACAGTGCTCCCATTGAGTCTGGTCTGCAAAAAAAAAAGTCATTGCCCTAGCAATCGTCAAATCTAGCATTGTCAAATAAAAAAATGTCTTATGTGAGTTTTGTAAACCATTTCTAATATATTGTTTATCGATAATTCAGGCATTCGAAGTTTACCACTGCAACTAACTTCTTACGAAGCAGAAAATGTCCATGCCGAGTAGTCACGTGGCTAAAGGTGGATGGCTGTACCGACAAAGTGAGTATACTGTTAAATGAGTTCACTGATAGATCAATTGTAAATAATAAACATTTATCATTGGTACGTGTATTATGGTTGTTTGAATATTGAAATCTGTTCCAGTGCACGCAATGCCGATTTTCTAGCATTGGCATGACTGACATGTGTCTCATTTACTTTAGGTTCCATAATGAAGAAATGGAAGCGGTACTGGTTCACGTTGACCGTCGAAGGTTACCTGCGCTATTTCGACACCGAGCTGGCCACCCGGGCCCTCGATGTCGTCTGCGTTCCTTCCAATTGTACGGCCATTAAAGGTTGGCAAGAGGTGAGCATGAAAAGTTGTTAAAGGTGGCAAAACGTTATGCCTGGAGATAAAAAGCAGCTTCCGCTCCAAAAAAGATGGTATTTTCAATCGTCTAATTTGTCCTTTTTTAGCTGGTTAAAGTGCATCCGCCGGAATTTGTCAGCGACCAATTCATATTCTCCATCGAAACCACCAATGGAAAATCGTGGATTATGTGTGGCGAGACTGCTGACGATACTGCGTAAGTCCGATCAACTAATTGAATAACTTTTCTAATGGACATTTGACAGTTGTTGGACAATTCATAATTATTTCAAAGGGAGGTAATACTTGCGCTCAGTCAAGTTACCTTTTGTAAAAATATTTTCGTTTCAATATTTGTCTTTCCAGAGCATGGAAACTGGCGCTGTCTGAAGCTAGACTCATGAGGGTAAGAAAAATCCGCAGCGTACATACGATTGCTATAGTTTTATGTTTTGTTTCACGAGTTCATTTTATGTCTCAAATTTATTTTAGCATCAAGCACGATCAGCCAGTGTTCCACCTGCCCGAATGGTACAAACCAGTTACCCAACCGGTTACCCAGGTAAATCAGAAGTAACCTAGTTGTACGTATCCTTCTGCCGTCATTGAGTCATTTTTGGAATATTTTTTTTATATTAAATTTGTCGGCATTTATTTTGCGCAGAATATTTTATGCGAAAAATAGCCATTTAACGTCAAAATTTTCGTTAGTTTAAGAATTTCTATGTTTTTCATTACATTATTTTGTTTCTTATAAAGGCATACTAGTGTGTCTTAAAATTAAAATTGTGTTTATAGGCATGTTCTATTTACTGTTATATATTTTTGTCTTATTTCGTATATTAGTATTTTTGATTGTCGTTCGAGCGTTTTCTTATGGTGACTCAAATGTTGGTTCTCTTAAATAAACGATTGATGCGCAGTACTAAAAGGCATCATTGTAATTACATCTATTTAATTGTGTCTATTCCTGCCTTATTTCATAGTTTATGCCGATGACATGGCAATGGGTTACGGTTACGGGTCGCCGGTCTACGGCAGTCCGTCAACGGTGGTCTACAGCAACGGCATGCCAACAACGACAGTCTACACCGCCAGTGGTTATCCCGTCTATCAAGGATCGCAAAGTAAGATTTAAATTCAATTTATATTGTTAGTTTTATGTCGCACCATGGGGCAAGCACTCACAATACCACAATTTTTTTTTGCATGAACTGAATTATAACGAATTATGAATTATAAATTATATTTCTCGAAAGATTTTCTTGTCAACGCTGGTTTCACAGCACCGCACTAAAGTGAATTGAAATAGCCATTTCGTAAATTTAAGTTTCTCTATCGGTTTTTTTTTATACCAATCAAATGACCAATCAATTGTAAAAAAAATTATTTGGATTTACTAAAACTACAAATTTACGAAAATGCTTACCACAGCACAAAATTGAATTAAAATAGAATCATCATTTAGAAACATCAACTTATCTTTATCGAAGCTTCGAGAATGTATATCGAACTGTCTTAAGTCACACTTTGCTGGTTCTGGTTTAGATAAAAAGGGGATTTTTAACTCTTACTTTAAACTCTTATCTTTTCGATATTTTGAATTGCTATTTTTTAACTTAATGGCATGCAATTTTACTAATAAGTTAATTTTTTTTATTGATTTCGATTAATTTAAAAATAGTTTTGCGAAAATAATGCAGCATGCTTGACTAAATTATTGGCTCTTTGAAATGGACTAATTGATCATTTAAAATTGACATTTGACAAACCCTCGCTCAACAACTCCAATGATCCTGAATGCCCCGTCTCGTTTTTTTGCGATGCAGGCGTTGTTTATAGCACCTATACTACGGTACCACGACGAGCTTACCAGTACACCTACTATTGAGATAGGTTTTCCCCCCTCCGCACAAGGTTGGATTTTTGGAAAATTTCGTCCCTTTCCATTTGTTCCCCATGTTCATTTTGCTAACCGCTTGACGTACGCGCCTACGAATACGTTTAACAAATTTGATCGTTTCCGTAAGCCAGCTTTACTTGTTTCTCACGTGTCAATATGTCTGCTAAATGTGATGCACTAAGCGCTTGTCAGGTTGATTTACGGATTAAATTTGTGTGATAATTGCTATTTGTTAGACCAGTAATGGTGATGCTGATTGTTCATTTTTTCTTAAATGAATATTGATGTATTGTGTTATTTTGTTAAGCTGACTCGTATCACCGTTTTAGTTATAAATTAATTGTTGTTTAAATTTGTTGATTGTTTTACTTTTCATCTATTTTGAAATTCATTTTTTTTACTAAACTAATACATAATAATTTGCCATAGTAACTCGAGGTACAGAATTTCCTTTAGTGCCTGTCACTATAGCGATTGTCAAATAAAGCAAAAACAAAATTGAATTCGTCTTACGTTATTCTTTAAATACGAAAGCCAGCACCGGGAATCGATACCGGGACCATCGCACCACAGTCGGTAGCAATACCCTCTGGACTACGACAAGTCATACTGGTTTGACAATGTTTTCATTTGAACAAAAATCATTAGTTATTTCTTATGAAACTGACACGATGTTTTCATTATTGTCATAGAAACTGTCATGATGTTTAGATAAGTGTCATTCAAACTGGTAGTATTATATTTTGATAACTGTCATTGCAACTGGCATGATGCTTATTAATTGTCATTGAACTGTGATCTACCATTTAATATTATATTGTAATTTTTGTTTCATATTTTAAATACTTTTTCCAGTTGTCCAGTACGTTCCAGCGAATACGAACACGGTCATCTACCGAGACTCCCCCTACTACTCTCACTACGACTCCGGTTCCAATATGGCGCTGGGACTGATGGCCGGAGTAGCTGTCAGCAGTCTTATGTGGTCTCCTTTTATGTTTCACGGGGGATGGGGATGCTGGTAAAATTGATCAATTTCAAACTGAAAATCAAATTATATTTTTTTGCCGGAATCGTGGAACTTCTTTCGTCATTGTACTAGTCAGCTTCCTTTTCTTTACGTTACAGGGCATTTAAGGCTATGTTCCTAATTTTTAATTTTTTTAATCGATGCCATGAAACACAGATGATAAGGAAAAATTACGGGATTTGTTGAAAAAAAAAATGAATGTTTAAAAAAAATACGCGTGTCAACTGTATCTGACCAAATGTTTTGTTGTTGTGTATCCTACACGTTTTAGCATCAAATTTTATTGCAAAACAAATATATTTCCCTAATATGATACGTATTGTATTTTATAATCAGATGTTTAGATTAAAATATCAGATTTTAATTCAGTCAAATTTGATTCCCCACAAATTTGTAAATTTTATCTTAAATTTTTGATTCCTTTTCTTGTGATAACTGGTAACTTCTATTTCGAAGACGGTTTGTATGTCACCTGTGATACGATAAAAAAATAGCGTCCGGTGAACACGTGATGTGGATGTACTAAAACGAAGCCAGTGATTGTACTTGGGAGTGAAGTTCATTCATTGTCAATTGATGTCTTAATCCTCTTAGAAATGCTCTCCACCTTGGAACATGTGCCTTTAAAGCGTTGGCCTCAAAACTATATGAAATGTTAAACGCCATGTTTCTGCTTTTTCAATTGATTTTCCTAACTTCAGATTCGGCCATGACATGTATTATTAGGATATGTCATTGATTATTGCACTAATCCTATACAATTTAAAGATTTTCATATTTTAGTCAAATAAAATAGGAAGGGGGTATTTTGCACAGCCAGCTATTTAAAATGATGTTTCGAAAATTGTACCAGTTTGTGAAATTATATTTGTTATTCGTTGGGAAAACAATATTGTATATCTTGTATGATTTTTTATTGCCTTACTTTGAAGCATGTTTTAAAGGGTAAATAGTATTGGCGGATAATTTCCAACGTATTAAACTATTTAAACATTGTTCCTAACCGTTTTATTAACTGAGCTCGTATTTTAGTCACCTTTTTGCACATTTACTTGTTTAGTAAAGAAAGAAAAAAAAAACACAAATCGATTTATTCGATTTCTAGTTTCAGTTCTTCTAGTCGATCATTCCTGCAGAAATTTGGTGAGGGAATTTTTTTTTGCAATCGTGCCAGTAAAGCAAAAAAGAAAACGTTGTTTTTGGTGAACTTGTGAAGAAAACTTGTTTTTGGTGTTTATTTACTTTTTTGTAACCATTTAATTTTGATTTTATGAATGTTTTTGATGTTGTTTTTGCAAATTCAATTAATTTTATCAGTTTCATTGGAGAAAATGAGGGTTGAACAAAAATTGATGAACTGACCCATGTCGCTAGAATCAATCAAACCATCGCTAGATCTGGTTGATTATATTATTGTGTGTGGCCAGGTACAAATTTTATTTTAATTCAATTTTCTCAATTATTCAGGCTAAAATGCCATAATAATTTTTTTTAGAAGTGCAGGAAACTGAATTTCTATGAAATAATTTTAAATTAGCCTTGTATAATAGAACACCTTTATTTTTTTTTAAATTGTGACAGATAAAAATAGAGGCTACCTTAATGTGTGGCGTGTTTTAGCGGGTTCTCTGCTACATATGTCACCTAGCGCATCTGGCATCACTACAATCCTCCGGTAAGCAAGATGGCTGACTATCTCGCTGAATTCGTTCAGGGCTTGTTGCCTCAGAGGTGTTACGACGAATACTTCACCAAGTACAACTTTTTTGACGGTACGTATACATTGCGGAAGGTCTAACCAATCTATACCATTCATCGTAGATATTTAAATCACTGTGGTTAGGCGGCTGCCACCCGATAAAAATAGGCCTAACCGTGAACCCGGTTGGCATTTTCGGCATTTTCAGTTGCCGGCAGTGAATCTCAGAAACGCCAAATCATCTTGTGATATAATTTAATAAATGGTTTGGCTAAACGCCAGAATGGTTTAGTATCCTAGTAGTACCTCAATCGTAAAAACGCTAGAGTAACAAAATGACCAAATGCAGAAGCTGGCCTAGGCTAGGACCTCACGATTTGTTTACTATGATCCAGGGCCCCTTGCAGCACGATTCCCATTTTATGAACTGCGGTACTAAATGTACGGTGAACAGCGCATGCAAGTCGATGCCACGCCTACATGTACGATGCACGTGGTGATTGTATTACGCAAAAACGTGACAAGTACATTTACAGTGGAGACTACCGGCACATGTGCAATGCTAGTGTTGAATCGGTGTAATAGACGAGCATATCGTGCGTGTAATAGACGAGCATATCGCAGTCACGTGTTATGTTGGCCTTGGACTAAACGGGTGGGTTACAGTGCCATGTGCATGTCTGAGGTCGACAATTCCAAATTTAGAAACCCGCATTCCTTCTAACGTTCTTTGCATTTTCTCCTTCCGGCAGCTTTGGTTAATATATTTGAATAATTTTAAATTAAGATGGCAAACTGCTTATGTTGAAATGTTGATTTCACGTTCGATTATGTTTGACCATGTTGTCCGTTTAAGAAACTGATCGACCAATATGAAACACGCTCGAATTTAAAGTCGCAAGTCTTATGAGCTTTGACAACACTACAGAGCAACGAAATAGCCCCTGTTTTGTGTTATGAATTGTATTGAGTACCGTCAAGTTTTTTCCGACCCCAGATGACCCTTTAGATTTTACGAATTAGTTTACTATCAGGTAAGCCAAGCATGCCAAGAGGACCTTCATTTGGTTTTCCGGCTATCAATTTGCACTGCACAATTTCGGCACAATTCATTTTATCAAAAGCATCGGCCTACAATCCTGTATTATATGATTTAATAATTATTATGAGCAGCACTGTTAGAAGCGGCAACGTTGTTTCGAAGATATTTCTTTGGACTGATTTTGTATGCTCTTTTGTATTCAACAATTTTTTTAGAATCATGTCTGAAAATAACCATCAGCAAACTCATTGGAATTGCCATCATTGCTGGTTCAGTTTTGGGTAAGTCAAATGCATTTATTATGAGAACATGTTAATTGTGATTTTTTTTTTTAAGAACGCCGAATGGCTTTTACGATGTATTTATACGGTATTCTCATAAATAAAAAAATAAAAATAGTTCGTTAGGAGCCGTTGAAGTAACAAATTATGAGAAGTAATCCTTGACCATTAGGGATAGAAACGGCAACTTTCTGGTGGTGCACGTTGTTTATTCGGGAACAGCCAAAAACTTTCGATACAAAAATAATTGTACGTGGTTACATATTAATCGCGTTACAAAAAAGATATAGTTGATTCCATTGTTGGCATGGTGGAATCTCATGGTGGAATCGCATGGTGGTATTCTCATGTAGTACACCTACAAATATTTTATTTGAATGCCTACTTGACCTTTTTATGCTTTAATTCTTATTGAGTTTATTGTTGGCACCAAAGAGCAATAATTGTGCCATGTTAATAGTATTTTTAAAAATATCAATTTGAATGGAGATAGATTTATAATGACAGGTTTTTGCATTTATTATAGGCTTTTTAGTTGTTTTTGTAGTGAAATTTATTTAGTAGTTTTATAGTGGATGAAATAAAAACGTTTTACTATTTTTAATTTACTCGCGATTCAGTGAAAATCCCACAAGTCGTCAAGATCCTGGGTTCCCGCAGTGCCGATGGAATCAGCATCACCGGAGTGCTCCTGGAAATAATGGCGTTGACCTCTGCCATGGCCTACAACTATGCCAGTAACTTTCCGTTCAGGTAGGCAAGCACATACGTCATTGTGATGACATCATGAAAAAGTGAGACTATTCAAACATGCGACCTATTTGACAAAAACAAACTGGCCAGTGTTTAACGGTGCGAACACTACAAATGTCATTATTATTTATTTTTTATCAAATTATCAATTTAAATGCTTTTTTCTTATATTATATACTTGTCTGATATATTTATAGTATAACGTATAATAGTATAACGTGATATATTTGTACAACAATTTGACGAATGGGACAACTGCTATTTTAGAAAAGTAGACGATGAAAGTTACTGATGATATGATTAGTGTAAAATTAATTATTCCAAGATTGTGACGTTGGAAACTTCCTCGGATAATTTAATGTTTGTGTAATTTTCGCGGGTTAATAGAATTTTACAGGATTGAGGAAATATTTTTTCACGATTTCCTGAAGTACCTTAGGAAATCCTAAATACTAATATGCCAAATAATTTGAGCGAAGTTAGTGTTAGAAATATCTTGTTTAAATTTGGCAACGTTCTAGTTTTGTTTACATTCACCCGTTCTACTGATGTTTTTTTTTATCTCGCAGCAAATGCGTCGAAATAAACCGTCGGTTGTTTTTTGCAGCGAATGCTTACCCTACTCTTACCCTACTCTCGGAGGCGCTGCACTATTTTTAGAACATTGTTTATCCTAGTGCGCAAGTCGTCGTATACTTGGGAATTCAAAACTGATACGGCAAGAAGCTGATTTCTAGAACACGTGTGCCGTTACTAGCCACGAAATTATTCTTATTTCAATTACAATCTGGGAAAATCATATTATTTATTTGTATTTATCTCCGATTATAAGCGATTCGTCACTATTTCCCCGGATTCCGTAATCGTTGCGGTAATGATAAATTTAAGCGGTTTGCTGCAGCTTCCACGTACATTGGTGACGATGACTTTGATGCTACCGGTATCATCATTGAACTTTTACGTGCAGTTCACGGTGGAAACTTGTGATCGAAAACACGACTGAAGTTGTTATCTCATCATTGACGTAAAGAACTAAACACGTGCGCAGACGTTGTTTTTATTTATTGGCGTTAAAAACCGGTGCGTGAACTCTATATATGCAAATCGCGCTTCGTTATCTGGTTTGGCGGAAAGCCAACATGGTAATTGCCCCAACCTCACTTTCTTTGTCCTAGTCTCTATCCTAGCCCAGCTTACTCAATTTCCAAATCTGTTTTTTAAAAACTTTTCGAGAACAGAAAATTCTCCCTGGAATTGACATTGATGTCTTGCTGGTGCCAAGCTAAATATTTCCTTGAGCGAGGTTCTAGGAAAAGGGGGGGATAAGGGCGATAACCGAGAGCAGGGAGAAGGCGATGTATGGATTTAAATATTAATTACTTCGGTGTCGATTTTTTTCTGTCGCACATAAATTAGAATATGTTGTATTATAGTCTAGCGGAGCTGATCTTTACCTGTACACGTTTTCTCTTGCTCGTCGCCAATCATGATTTTCGATAAAATTATGAGGCGCCGGTTTGGATTTTTTTTTCCTTGACTGGAGAGGCGATATTTACGTGTAACATCGTTTTAATTCAATCATCGTGTGAAATCCCGCAACTGTTGTTACGTAAATGATATTATATTTAACACGTGGCGCATGAATTTAGAATCGGGCAGTTGCATCCATTTTCCCCGCAGCGCGTCTTACAGAAATAGGGGTGGCGTGTGATCGGGTTTGCTATTAAATATTAAGATTTATAGGATCAAATTTATTATACACAAAAACACTGAATGATACGAAAGATACACAGTAAATGAACCCCAGAATCCCTAGACAGTCGTAAAAGAAAAATGTGCACAGAGCTGGTTAACATGAAAATAAGTGGACACCGTTAGAAGTGTTCAACAAATTGGTTTTTAGCTCAGGTTTTAGAATTTCTTCTGTTGTATTTTTCGTGGTTTTGTCACGGGTTAGTTGAACGAACTGCGTCTGCAGTTATCATTTTTTCTTCGTTGTAATTATTTTCCCATGAATATTTATTCATCCCGCCAATAAAGAGTCAAAGAGATGCAATATATTAGATCTGATGTGCGCTACCTCCTCACCACCCCACCGTTCCACGCATTCAATGTATCGTTGAACCGTTTCAATAATTTAATGACGGAGATAAAAAAAAATTAAATGAGACCGCGTCACCTTCCTTTCCCCCAACGAATGACTTCCTGTGGGTGCCCGAGCAATAATTTACCGATAAGGCATCGCGATTGTAGACCCAAAGTCCTACAAAATATGCAAATTAAATTGGGTTGAAGATATTGCGCCGTATAATGACGTATGACTGCCGCGCGCATAATCACAGAATGTGGCCTATTTTCTTTTTCTTTTTAGATTGCCATTGCCTAGAATCATTTTTGGTATTCTCTTGCTAGAAGTTTTTGAATTCGGTTGCGTTTGCTCAGAAACACAAATCTCTGTTACCAAACAAGCTGTTTAACATCCAGAATTAATTATACCACTTCTTTCTATCTCACCATCTTTTAAAATGTTAGTTGCAATGTTATCGAATACAGAAACTCTGAAGATCTTTTTAACCGATGCTAGATTAGGAGCCGTTGTAGTAAGTTGTAGTAGTAATCGATGATGAATAAAATATTTGTGGTATCCTGACCAAATAAGGCTAGTAAACAGCAACATATAAGACATGCGATGTTATTCATATCATTTAATATAATTATAATGATCGTACGTAGGTATACAGAAAATTATACATGAGGTTGTTTAAGGAATTAAAAAAAACTTGCGTTTCACAATTACAAAAAAAAACCAGTGTGATTACGAGGCAAAATGGCGCTGGTGATGTTGTTTCCCGATCTGCACAGATTTCGACGCGCTCCACGTTTTTAACGAGGGAATTCAGCCAACGTAATGTTAATATTTATTTTAGCCGTTACGGGAATTTTTTTTATAAACAAAATTAAAAATTCCTGGGCACAACAAGTACTTCTGTATTGGTACTTGGAACTCAGACCATAACTGTTTCATTCCTTCGCAGCTAGGTGGCGTCCCGCACTGGGCTCCAAAGCGTGCCGCAGTGAACTGCCCGCCACTCATTACATAAATATAGTCTCTCGAAGAAAACGGAAAAAAAAAAAAAAATGATGGCAACACACGCGAAATGACGAGAAACCGTTGCACGGTTGCCTGACTGCGGTTAAGTGACCGCAGGGGGTGGGGGTTGTGTGGGTGGTGGGGTGAGAGGGGGTTTTTGGAGGCGTGTTGCGTCGACCGCAAATTACGAGTCATTGTAATAATGGCGGTGTGTTTTTTTTTAAGGCATGTCATTTTCTCGGCTCTCTTGCATGCCTCCATCCACTAGATGACTAGAAGATTGTTTTCTGACCGTGCGCTGGTGTGTGTGTGTGCCGTGCGCGCTTCCAGTTCTACCTGGGCCGTACCTGATAGGGGAGGAGGGGCTTATGGTGGTTTGGGGACGGGTGGGGGTGGGAATGGTCAGATATGGGGCTTACCGTCTTGTTTTGACGTTTCGTACAGTCGGATTTGGTGTGAGAAGTAGTTATGATTCGGCTGTACTAGTAATGACCAAACGATATTTCGCACTTCAATAAATTGAATAGTGATATTCACAAATAAATTAACTAATAAAATTGTACCCGACTAGATGAATCGCAAAATGCACCCTGTACAACTACCTCTGTATAATCAATTTTTGTTCAGTTTTGGACTAATGGAGAATGGGATATGGGATGGCGCAGTGGGTATGGGGACATGCTACGAAGCCAAAGGTCCCGGGTTCGATTCCCGGCGCAGGCTTTCGTTTATTCGTTAG
>JAUJYS010002769.1:0-14157 GCA_033995665.1 Melogona broelemanni | reverse complement strand
GAGCCTGTTAACATAAGGATAACCCCATCTTTGTCCTTAACTGGTCTTTGACCCCCGCCATTGGCCCCCTAAAAGGGACTGCTTGCGGGTATATATTGTAATTGTAATTGTAATAGCACCCACTGTGTGTCAGTACTCAGTACATGTGTGAATACTAAACGAGGAAAAGGAACGAAATTACGAATGATGCACAAGCATGGCACTTTGATCACGCAGTTTGGCGTGAAATACGCAAAAAAAAACATAGTTTTTCTCAGGTTTATTTTACTGAAGGATAGACGAAAAAAAAAAATTCAGTATAAAAAAGAGAAAGCTCGTCTCATTTTACAGACAGTTCCCAAACCAGATCCTCCATTGAATGAGTAAATAAGTGGGGAGACTGCCCCCACGAAACCTCGCCCAGAGATCGCCAAGCAAGAAGGCGTGGGCGGGGGTTCGCGAGTGGTCGTCGTGGTCGAGGTCGTGTTGCGGTTATCGGACAACAAAGTGGGAGCGCCCCGGACGTGGTCAGGACTCGGCGCGATTTGCCCCCACGGGGCGGTCATTGCGCACGCATGCACGTGCGGGGCCGACACACGGGGTCACGTTACGCAAGACACACGGTCGGTCTCGATTGGCCGAACCGCCCGTCACTTCCCTTGACGCGAACCAGAACTACCCAATCGTTTGGAGGAAAAAAAAGTGGGCCAACGTAAAAAAAATATATATATAAAAGTACCGATCGAATTACACGATTTTTTTTTCTCCCACGACAACAAAGTCCTACTGAGACCTCACCGTCACATTTACACGAGCGTCAACACCAGGCATAGCGTGAAATTCAAGACCCGGCGTTCATTCATGTTTTCAGCGTGCTTTGGACCCACAAAGCACGCGCAGTAGCATTATTTGTAATAATAAAAAATAGTTCAAGTAAATTTTTGAGTCTCGCCAACTCAATCGTCGCCTTCACCCCAATCTTGTTCTGGGTTTCACCCATTTTATAAATGTTACATAGTTTTATAATCGCGACGTAATTATGATGAGCGTTTCTAACATTGCTCAATTTACCATTTCGATTAAAAAAAAGTGAAACATTTCTTTAACAACCAGTTGAGACTCCAACTCAGATGTAGGGGTTTAGGAGGAAACGCCAAATCTAAGATTAATCACAGACGCCACGTTTGTCAATTGGCCAACAGGCTGCACTACATTTGTGAATGGTTTGTGACTTTGAGCACAGAGGTGCGAACATATGCGCAGGATATATGTGTAAATATAACTCAGAAAAAATAAAAGGTGGGGGAATTAAGAATGCCCGAAAGATAAAAAATAAAAAAACACCGAGAAATTCATTTTCCTAACAACGGTGACAACAACCTATTCTTCGACAAAAACACGAATTAATATCGTTCAGGGGGATATTTCTATAAGGTCTCCCAAGGAAATTTCACGACACTAGCAGACTTGGGTTTTCACTTCTGGTAGAAACCATATTAATGTAGCGCAAGCTACACATTATTAATCAAAATTATTGCACAAGATTTATTTTCAATGGCACGTCGCGCCACTTCATAACGTCACGTAAAAATAAAAATTCTGTCAGCAACCGTGTTGGAAGTCAAATCAGATCTTTACCAAAGAGCTCAGAGTCTACGAACTGTGGTTGTCAGCCCGAGTTAACATCGAGAGCGCTCAAGAGCCTTTCCTAATTCCTATAACCCGTGCGCATGACCTTTGTGTGTTGGGTTGAATGGAAGTCTACGAGAGGTCGCCTTCTTTACACCCTGACCACCCCCTAATCTCCGCCCCCGCGGCCCGTGCTCGCCAGAAAACCTCTTCAGGCGACCTCATTGACATGTAAAATTCGACTGGTTGTCCTTCTCCCCCTTTTATAATCACCCCAACCCACCTCCTACCGAGGGTCTATGCCCCGTTGAGCCGCTTACACCGTTGAGCCACGTAAGCGAGCACGATAAATTCAATTTTGAAAGTTTTGGATAACGCTATCGTCAGCGTGTTTTTTAGGAATTTTTCGACTAATGATTTCAAAAGACGAAACGAGGATTCCAAAACATCGCTAGCTAGTTGAGCTGGTGGAGATTCACTAAATATTAGAACAATCCCATTAATCAATGAATTTGAATACTTTTCAATGAGAATTGGACATTTTTAAATGGAAGGTTTAATTAAAAAACAACTGACGTTCTAAGCGCATCTACCCGATTCAAGTCAATGCTGAATTAAAATTTGAAATGGTAAAAAGTTAAACAGATCACAACGAATGATAGAAATAAAATACACTCGTAAAAATTATTCTTACCTTGCAGCCCCACTGTTTTTCTGGGCTACCCATAAATTCAGCGTGTTATGCGGCAGTGACGTTGAAGAGTTTTACTAGACGGCGATGCAGTCGACATGAAGCTGCGACAATATTTAGTTGATCATCTGAAAATAGAAATTATTAAAAATTAATTAAATAACCATTGTAATATGCAGGTATACGTAATTGCAATTTTTTTTTTTTTTTTTTTTTTAAATCAAATTGCAATTTTTATTCTTTGCAACGCCATTTGCCCCTCACCTCGCCTACAAAGAGACATTTGGTGAGGGGCATTACAGTTTATGTTGTACATTTCACATCCTACAACAATAAAATAAACAAAGTACATGAAAAGGTCTTGTTTCATCATCATCATAAATTTAACAAAATCATACAAATAAATTACAATAACGTAAATCACTAAAAAGAAAATATATATCCCGTTCATGTCAACACACAATATCCTGCGAAAGCAGCATCACTAATGTATGGAAGTGTGAAAATTATCAACATAAGTTCATTGTGTCAACAGGATATTGCTTAACAGTCGATGCAATGCAAAACGTATCAACAACTAAACACAAAAGTGAATTAAAATTTAAAATAAATACATAAACAAAATACTAAACTACAATTTTGAACTTTCCAAAATTATAACTTCCTCCCCTTCCACAGCCCCTCATCACCAATTTCTGTATGCTGAACGATAATCTAAATGAAAACAATTAACAAATGGCCCCTGGCTCCATTCCAACTTTTGTGCTTGATATTTTTATTTAAGATTGAGCGACTTCATCTGATCCTAGTTACGCCAAAACAATTTCCAACTTAAAACAAAACTCACTATTTATATTTCATTTTGTCATTTTCAAGCCCTCATCTAGAAGTCTCCCATTGTAAAAATAAATAAATAAATAAAATCACCTTCCACTTGTAGCACGTACTATCCCATCTTCGTCAACACTCTCAAGACATCCCCCCAACAATTTATCAAAGATGTATTTCTTAAAGGCCTTATAATTTCCAATGTTTAACGTTATAGTATGCCTATTTAATAACTTGACTATTCTGTTAACAAAATAAAATTTCGTTTTGACAAGTGTATGTCTATACACTTTGTAGTTTTCAATTGATGTTTGGCGCAGTGAGACAGTTGGTACATTAAGTGTCAAAAATTGTCTATTATTAAATATGAACTCCATAGATCTCTGTATATATGTTTCTTCTATGGTCAATATTTTATACTTTGAATATAATGCTCTTGATCCTATTTCTTGATGTTGTGTTCGACTAACGTTAAACATAAGTCTCACCATCAAGTTCTGTAGTCGCTGAATTTTAGAAATTTCCATTCTCGGGGCAGAGCCCCAGAATTGAATAAATATATTAATTTGTGACATAAAATATGAATTATAAATAAGCATCTTGACTGTTCTTGAAAGGTACATTCTCGTTTTCATCATACAATAAATAGCTGAATAGAGTTTTAGTTTCAGTATCGATAAATATAATTTCCATTTAAGATCACTCGAGATTGTAAGTCCCAAATATTTAACGTTGTACACTTGCCTCAAATGATAGGGTGTGCTTCCACACATTGCTTCTGCATCGTATACCTTTATTTCTATAGGCAAATAAATTTCATTAATATAATCGTAAACAATATAATTTGTTTTTCCTAGATTGAGCACAAGACCATTATAGGACAACCAATTAAATATTTTTTCCAGGTCAAGCACTGTTTTCCTTTGCAACTCCATAGGGTCTCTTTCAGAATTATAATAAGATGTATCATCGGCAAAGGATTGAATGTGACCCGACAAGGAAATTTTAAACATATCATTGATGTATATCAAAAACAAAAGTGGCCCAAGGACTGAACCCTGGGGTACACCCGTTTTTACTAAAAAACTTTTTCCCTTAAATGCATTAATTTTGATTGTACAGTACCTATCCTCCAAATAACTTTTAAAAAGTAACAATTCTTGTCCCCTTATTTTAATGTCATAGAGTTTATGGAGAAGCAATGTATGGTTGCATGTATCAAATGCTTTTTTGATGTCCAAAAAAACTGTTAATGGTAGTTTTTTAATATCAAGCGATTCGATAACATATTTAGTAAGGTGAGTAAGTGGTTGCTGTATATTCTTACCCCTTTGGAAACCAAATTGTGAATTACTTATTATGTTACAAGAATTCACATAATCAACAAGTTTTTCAAATATGACGATCTCAATTATTTTATGTAGCGAATTCTGTATAGAAATTGGTCTATAATTATTCAAATCATTAAGTTCTCCCCCTTTGAAAATAGGAATAAGATATGATTTTTTCATTGCTTTAGGTATTCTTGAGTATCTTAAGCATAAATTTATTATAAATTGAATGGGAACCCCCAGACTATCCAAATTACTATTAATAAATTTCATACTGATTCCATCAGGTCCGGGACCTTTGGCAGTAGGACAATCCTCAATTATCTTTTTAATTTCTTCTAATGTTACACTTGACAGAATCATATTATGTTTATTCTCTTGAAATGTATCACTATTAAAAATATCTGTCTCTGCTTCTCTCCTAGAGATATTATCGTACACTTGTGACTCTTTCGATATAGAATCACCAATCTCTGAGAAATATGTTGAGAAGGAATCTGCCAGAGTTTGTTGGAAATGTGTGTCGGTAGACTCACTATGACCATTTTCTAGTATTTTAGGAAACAATTTTATTTTAGCCTTACTTGTACCAAACATAAGTAGACGAATCGAGTCCCATCTATCTTTATTAGATATTGAATGGTTATTTATAAGAACATTATATTGATTAAATTTTGCGTGTCTGATATTTATTTTAACCTCAGCATTATATCTTTTATAGTACAATATCAACCTTTTATTTTTATAATATCTCTTGGCAAGTTTAGCAAGCATCAGTTTCCTTCTCAACTGCAATTTCAAGAAAGGGGTTACCCATGTTTGATCAACTGGCTCTCTACTGTCCACCGAATAAGTATGTTTAGATATTATGTTTTCTAATGTGTCATAGAAGACAGAGGCCGCACTGTCTGGATCCTCTAGTATATATAATTTCTCCCATAGTTCATTTGACACATCCTCAGCAACTTTTTTGAAACACACCCGTGTAATCTGATCTGATTTTCCACCTTTAAATCTTTTAATGATGTCCGTCTTTCTAATCAATTTAAAAATAAACACACAAGGATAATGATCAGAGATCAACGACTGTAAAACTATACAATGTGATGATAGTACAACAAAATTTATCAAGGTATGGTCCAGCACTGTTCCCCCAGTACCAGTTTTTGATGGTCTAGTTATTTCATAGTTCATGTTAACCAATCCTAATTCAGCACACATATCTTTATAATTGGAGACCTCGTTATTTAAGTTTGCATCTTGTGATAAATTAAAATTAAAATCTCCCATAACAATCGTATAGAGACACTCAATTTTTTTAAAGCACTCTTTAAACTCATTTGTAAACAACAGTGATGAAAATCTTGGCTTTCTATAAATAGCTGCAATAGTCATTAACACACCTCCCCTCAATTCAATATCACAAATAACATTCTCAAAGGAATCAGAATCAAATTTATGTACTTTCAATATTTTTGTTGTTCTCAAGTTGCAGAACACTGACACCCCCCCACCTGTCTGTCCTTCACGACAGAAGTGTCTCGCGTCAAACCCAGGAAAAAAGAACAGATTCACATTCGATGTGCGTAACCATGTTTCTGTAACCACCAAAACATCAAGGTGCTGCAAAACATCATCTATATACAGTATAAAATCATCGTAGTGACACGGAAGACTCCTAATATTTACGTGCAGACTCCTAAAATCATTATCATCAAGCAAGTCACTCGTAATCCCATTTATACTTGTAAACGATTTATTAATATGACTGTTCATTTTGTTTCTTAAGTCCATACGTTTGAAAGTAAAAATTCAACAAACCATTAGCACAGTTTGTCCCTCCTCTAATGAAACATGTCCATAAGTCCATCTCTTCAAACAAGCAAATACACCGAATCTCCCGTGTCACCATAGCCCCCAGAAAAAAATCAATAAAAAAACTAGATGATTCCAACTTTACAATCTGACTTTTGCTTCCAAGAAAAAAAACAGTATTAAACATGTCACACTTTCGACAAAAATAATAAACTACTACAGCCCAAAAAATTATTATATCTCGCAACATCCAATAATCTTTAGATTCATAGATAATCTTACTAATCAATAAAGTAATTGATGTACATAGTTTGTTAAACCTTTCTAAACTCGAGGTGCAAACCAAATATTGCGCAATATAGTCAGTCATATAATTACTCAACCGGGCCAACCTTTTATATTTTTTATTTTTTGTTATTGCACAATAGAAGCCAGTGCTAAATAACGGTTGGTAAGTGGAAGGCTAAATTCGTCCTCCTCCATTTGTGTATGCTGTTCATCAATTTGGCTGACCCCATCATATTTTGCACCTCCCTCTCTGTTTAGATCATCTCTAATGACCTTAGGACTCTGACGATGTATTTTAGAGGGTGAACCTAGGTTTTGCGTTTTCCCAGGCAATGGTACAGTGTTAGACCCAGTAGCTGGATTATTATTGGTTACAGAGGTTATTGGCTGATTATTTCTTAAACCATTTTTGATTTCGTTAATCTGTGACATGGTACAAATAGTTTTGAAACCAGAATTTTCGTTCAAGCGAAACTTGATGGTCGTATTGCGTAGTTTCACTTCGATTCTTGGATCCAACTGCTTCAACAAGTTAGCTTGATATAGTAAGTACTTGGTGCCTGGTGAGAGATGTTCATTCACGTAAATTCTGCTTGTAATGCTCCTTTTGTTCTCGTCACGAATGTCAGTAAACTTATCGAGAGTGAAATCCTTGTAGACCCTTCTTGCATCCAGAATTTGCCGCCTTATCTTCTTACTCAGGATCTGTGCCAAGATGTTCGGTGGGCCGTTTGTTCTTGTACCCAATCGGTGACATATAGAGAAGTCTTCACTTCTAACATTCTTACATCCAAGCTCATGCACCAAAGAGAGTACTATATTTTCGACTTTCTCATTTGGCACCATCGGAACTCCAACTATTTCGATGTTATTTGACCTGGATTGTTGACCATCCACATGAAGTTGACGACTAACGTAGTCATTCTGGCGTCTTGTCTGGTCAACATTTTGAGCAAATTGAGTTTTCAAGTCCTCAATCTTCTGTAAAGCTTCTTTGCCCGCATCGCTCGTGGAGACCAAATGATTGGCAACTTCCGCAGTTGCTGCTGAAACTTCTGTTATTTTGTGGTAAATATCCTGTATTTGGGCGGGTACAGAGGACATGCAAGCTACTTTCTCACTTAGCTCTTGAACTTTCTTGTCACTGGCATCCTTGGCTGCTTCAAGTTCGTGTAGTCTGTCCATAAGAGCGAGGATGTCATTATTATTGTTCGCTTGGTATTGTAGAATTGGGGCAATTTGCGCTTGCACCTCTCGATGAACATTTTCTGTGATGGAAATGGAAAACTGGGCAAATTCCGTTCGCATCTTCTGATGTTCTTGTTGAAGCACCCCAAGTCCTTGGTTTGTTTGGTTCACTGTACTGTTGATTGTCTCGAACATGTTTCGGACCTCCCTTAGCATTACATTGTCTGTAGATACAGACTCTTTTTCACCATTACTACTTGCCATGTTGTCCATGGTATGAACTGGGATATCTAGTCCTGATTGTATTGGTGAAGTGTCAAGTCTCACTCTTTTTTTTGGCTCTTTGTTTTTTATAGTTAATACTGTACCCACACTCACTGGTACACGGGTTGAAAGTTTCCTCTTTCTGCTGGGGTCCGTATTAGAACGTGATCTAGTAACTGGCGCAATATAATCACCAGAGACCTTGGACCGCAGCAGCGAATTTATTCGGGATTTAGATTCTGCAAGTTCAGGGTTTGAAGTTGACAAGTAATTTTTCCACAGGTCAATTTTAACCCCTACATTATCCAGGATCAATCTACCTTGAGTCAATAGGAGACTACTTGAGTCAACTTTATCCTTATCGTCCAATTCCTTGGTCAAGGTCACACCGTTATCTCTCAGATCATTTTGAACGTCCGTAGAGTTATCCTCTTTGTGTGTCTCACTCAAATCTGTATCAATGTTGTGGCCCTCTGTTCCTACGCTGTTTGATCCTGACGTTATCGGGTCGTTGTTCACATTATCCAACTCTGTTTGAATTCTTTCACCAACTGACCTTTGTCGCTCAGGATTCTGAGTTCTTCCCACCTTTACTTCATTCTTATTGATTTCTGCTTTTACTCCACAGTACTGGTTGCCCGTTGATGTGGGAGTCGTCCTCGATGTGCCCGACTTCACTAGCGCTGCCGCCGATTTAGTCTTTTTCTTCTCTTGCACACAATCTTTACAGATCCAGTCCCTCAGTTCCGTCGCACGATCTCTAAACGAGTTCTCTCGTAGTCCAGCACATGCATGATGATATATCCCGCTACACTTCGCACATTTGATAGATTTACTCGGTTTTGTGACTTTTGCTTTGCATCGTAAGCACGATTTCCCAGTTGAGTCGCTCATTTGAACTAGGCCAGAAGCTTATACTGCATTTTAAGCCTAATCGTGCAGCAAAACAGAGCAGCAGAAAAATGAGCGGCCATCTTGGTCGGAAGCGGAAGCGGAAGTGTTCTCCGCGGAGCCCAGTTTGAGAAACGAGGGATTAATCTATAATCTATATGGATTAATGGCCCGATCTAAGCGCTCCTAGTGATGAAATTGTATTTGGCAGACAAAGCGTTAAACTTGCAATCATCTGCAAAATGCGCGTCATCTAGTGACAAAATGTTGCGGCATTTTATCCAATTGTTAATTTATATTTGTATATACATTTCAAATATATTTTTATATATTTGGATACACACTTTCTTGAAATCACAATTTCCAGTTATTTAAGACGGGAGAATCCGGGTAAAATTTATAATTTTATGCAACTAATTTCCTACATGTGTATTTGACAAAAGATAAAAACAAAGGATACTGTTTCAAAACAGAAGTCGTGACAAAAATCTCAAGGCGTTTCAGCAGCCAGATTTTTCGAGCAAACTCATCTCCTTTCGTGTGGTCGGATATTTTTATTCAGATTTGATAAAACCCCATCCGGGGTCATATTTATTTTTGGACCGTATAAACCGGACTTTTGAGAAGAAAAAAAAAATCCCAGTTATCTCTCTTCACTCCCTCTCTGGTTGAGGCTGTGTATGCTCAGTTTTACTGCTTCTTTCCCGTTTGCCATGTAACATAAAAGTCGATCTCGCTGGTCGAAATTTTGTTTCCTCCGCTTTAAAGTTTTGCGCGCCGTTCTGAAAGAATAAGTGAATCCACAAACGTGATTCTTTCAGAATGTGGGTACGACACTACATGGAAAAACATCAGTGGTCGCACTGTTCGTCCTTTGACAGTCGTCATGTTGCAGATGTCACCACTATCGGCTTCTAATAACTGCATAATACCATCAGGGTTGCGACGAGTCGTACTAAAATATTATTTTGTTGGCCGCTGTGCTTCTGCATTCCAGATTGGAATTTAAAGTATTTCTTTCAGTTTTAAATTTTGCTTCCAGGTAAAAATTGAAAATACATTCAGTTTGTAATTTCCAATCTTGTTGAAAATTGAAAAAAGAAAGTATATTTAAGTCATTGTTGTCCATGACACAAGGGATTATGTCCCCCCATTGCGTCCATATTGGTCAATCGATTCTGTTTGGTTGTGAGTTGATGCGCTGTTGCAAATCGTGGCGCAGTTCACCGGCCACAGCCCCGGCATTTGACGACGCCACTCATAACCGTGATTTAAAACTCGGTGCCGTGCCCACGACGTATAAAACGCGATGATACCCGTAAGGAGCGCGCGCGGGCGAGGCCTCTAAGCCCCGTCCTTTTTTCTATCTCTTTCCAGTCATAGAAAATCTCCAACCCCGGGATTTAAATTTGATATCACGGGATCCCCCCACCATCTTTTTTCACCGACCTTCGCGGAAAAACGCAGCGGCGGGACTGAATACGTCTTTGGCCTTATCGCGCCGTTTCCAAAGTTGTTTTTTTCTCTCTTGTTTCTTTTTTTTTTACTCCTTCTTTTACGATTCCATATTGCGAAGAAAGAATTTATCATTTTTGTAGAGAGATTTTTGAAAAAAAATGTGTCGTCACCCTTCGTTCTTTTCAAAGGAAAAGTTTTTATGGTTACTGGCAATGGCAGGTGGTTAAAACGATTTGCATGGATATTTTGACGTATCCAAGCAGCTTAAGTTAATTATAGCATTGATTTATGACATGTTGCAACTCTTATGATTTGGTTTTATCGGTTGCTCGTTCTCCTTTATTTACCAGGATTCAATACCTCATAACCTCTTGCAGTGCTATTGACTACCGTTGAGTAAATATAAGTCAACGTTATTTTTTATTTAAAGGTTTTGTTTTTTAAATGGCTTGTGGAAGGTCTAAAAAATTGGCATTATTTACCACGTTGTATGAGATAGAAATGGACTTGTTTTGTGAGTAATCTTTTCATTTGTTTGGATTGTTTTTTTTATATCCTTTTCTATTAGTGCACGTTGGCTACGCATCAGACGACCTTGACCCCTACCTTGGTCTGACCTCTAACTGTCACCCGGACACACTGCCTACCATGTATGCCTTACTGCCCAGCGCCCCCATATACGGCGATCACCATGGTAACTACAGTCGCATTTTATCTGTTAATTAATGTTAATTTTCATTTAGTATTTTTTCGACTGTTTAGACATACACATATATGTTTGACATATTTCACTCAGTACATTCTCGACGAAAAATCATAACTTGATCATCGATGTTCGTCTTAGTATAATAGCCCTGTTAAATATCAATTTGATATCTTTCTCTGATAAATATTTCATTGAAACAAAGTGTCATCGGCACTGTTTTCTCTAAACAAGATTGCAGTAATGCATTTTTATCGTAAGACCACGTGAGCTTGCTTCGTTACGCGTGACGTCATTGCCTGCATTTTAATGTATATGACGCCGTTTATCTTGTTTCTGTCTAGTGCCGGATCTGCTGGACCACCGGCCAGAATCCAGCTCTCCGGAAACGTCCCCCGAGTCTCGCCGGAGGACGTTCCCCCATTACGGCACGGCCGGACACCGGATCACGGCCAGACCGGTGGCCTCACCTACACTGGCCAACGAATTAAGGTAGTTGACAATAATGATTTCTAACAATAAAAAAAATTGTGTTTGAGTTTTTCGAACCATTTTTGAAAGGAAGTAAACGTTTCGATTTTTTTTGGCTCGTCTTGCAGTAAAATTTGTGGCGTCAAGGAAACTGCCTTCTCGATGTCACCGTCTCGTACGTACGGTGATAGGCTCTCGCCAAGTAGGCCTAGTCCTCGTGACCACTGGAACAACATGTCTGCCTACACGGAAGGTGAGTTAATTATAGCTTGAGTACCGGATACAGGGTTGGGTAGGAACGTAGAAACAGGTTCATTTTTGGAGGAAGTTAAGAACGCCTAGCTTCCGTTTCCTAGGAAGGAACGTTAGGAACGGTTCCTTTTTTTTAACTAGAACGGAAGTTCCTTTCTTGTGTACTAGGTTCCACCGGATGAATTATACGTCCTCTGTATTAATTACATTAAGAAACTCAAAATTTAGATCTTACTTTTTAAAAATATTTATTTTATAATTGTGTTTCTTGTTTTTGTAGACAAACACATACAAGACTTCCAGCGATTGCATTTTGACGTCATGCAAACGGTGGAGTCGTTGCAAAGGTAAGACAAATTCTAAGAACGATGCCGTTGAAATACAGGAATAGCGCATGTGTGTCAAGTTCCGTCATGTCGTTTCTGACCCCTGGTGACCCTGTAGACATCAAGCTCGCCAATGTTCCTAATCGAGTTGTTGCACGTTTAATCCTGGGCTCTTCCCGACACAGTCCATCCACTTAATGCACGGTCTTCCCCTTTGTCTGCTGCCTTTCATGTATACGAGCACAATATATCTTCCTGAATTGACTCTGCCCGCATGGCATGCCCCAAGTAGGATCACCATCACCCTGCTGATATGCACCGCGATATACTTTCCGCGTAATGCAATGCGTATTTAGTGATGGCCATGGAATTTTACACGTGGCATTCTATGAAATGTAAGTGATTTGAGAGATTAAAAGAAAATCATATGTAAAATTGGTAAAACTTTAATCCGACATCTATCCGAATGCTAAAAAATGTAAAAAAATGCTTGTAAAACAAGCATTTTAAAACAAGCTTGTAAAACAATCATTTTTTACACTTGCCTCAATTTGAATTGCCGGTTACCCGCAAGATTTGGTGATAATTTCGATTAACTTATCAATTTAGTTATAATGAAATGGCAAATATCGGCTACGAGTAAATTGTCATGGAAATCAAATACGTAGATCACCTTCGAATGTTGGGTGTGATTTTTGCCCTCTCTCTATACATAGCAGGTACCAGACAAAACTGGATAACGTCTCAAGAAACGAGGCGAAAGATTTCAAAATATCCGTGTGACCAGACTCAACTTTCCCCTCACCCCAAATCGCGCCGAACTGTATCTAAGAACAATTTTTTATACACGAAAAAAGTTCCTCCGAATGGACTGCCGTGAGCTCCACCCCGCGTCTCAATTTTGCATCGACGTTAGCGTAGACTTTCTCAACGGGGAAGAAAATGTGTTAGTTCCTGGAAACGCCGCCAGGGTCTCCCTCCCAAGAGACAATCGAATGAACGTTGCCTGTTTGCACAAGAACGTTTCCGCAGGTCTGCTTACATTTTTCCACCTGTTGGTTCCAAATGATCCGTAGAGATGATTGTTTGAAAAGAGGTAAAACTCAACCGGGTTCCGTTTCACATAGTGATCAGCAGAAATAACGAAATTCGATCAATCGTATTCGAGTACCGTTCAAATAAATAGGCGCGGCTTCAGTTCGCAAAAAAACAAACCCAAATAATCGTGGCAGCTGCAATCTTCCTCGCGAAACCTCTGCAATACAATACTACACACGGCTTCAAACTTCGAAAAACTATTAAAAGACGCGTTCTATGTGTCGACACCTTTTCAGCTGAATCTCGCTATCTTGCCCCACCCAATCGTTGGAATAAGTGCTTCACTCTGAGGTTTCCTTTACACGGTGTGGAATGCTGTTCCTGAAGAACAACAAGCAAACGTGGCTTCATACAAATACTAACCATGCTATCTGCTGTGTCAACTGCGTCTGTTAGGATTGTGTGCACATCTCGCTCAACAACAAACTTGGGATTTTTTACTATGGACGGTCCCTCTGCGAACGCTTTGGGGACACTCCAGGAATGGGGCTCTCTTAAACGTCAGTGGTCCCTGGGGGAGCCTTTCATCGTTTATGCGAAATATGGAATTTGTATTGAATTGATCAAAAGAATATATAAACTATAATTTTGTTTTATATTAAAAAATTCTATTAGGTAAAAAAGACATGGCGTTTCTTTTCATTGTTGTTATTTATGAAATTCGTCATTTTTTCTATGTTCGTCACACGTCGTTAAAAACGTTGCAAACGCAAACTTCACCAAAATTATGTTTTGGAAGCTGGCGAAATGTGATTATTGTAAGTATTTAAATCATTTGGTAACTCGGCGGCGAAATTTGATTGTTGTAGGTGAGTATTGTAAGTTATTTGTGATTATTGTCAGCCCCCGTGGCTCAGTGGATATGGTTACGGTCTACTAAGCGGGTGGTCCCGGGTTCGATTCCCGGCGCAGGCTTTCGTTTATTCGATCCTGTGGTACTGGAAT
>JAUJYS010002768.1:0-14158 GCA_033995665.1 Melogona broelemanni | reverse complement strand
GCCAGTACCCCAGGCTAACGAATAAACGAAAGCCTGCGCCGGGAATCGAACCTGGGACCGTCGGCTTCGTAGAATGTCGCCATACCCACTGAGCCATCGGTATGTACAGTACAGGTATTTTTTTTTGTTATTGTTTTTTTTTTTTAAATCACCGTAGCGCCTAATGCACTACAGGATGACTGCAGCCTCATGTCTCTATGGAGATATCATGCAAAATTCGGTTGACGGTTTCTTGAGCAGGAAAAATGCCATAGTGGAAAATCCATTTTCCCGGTGAGAATGTTACCCATACAACGCACTTCAACTATTGTTTGTTTAAATGGGAGGATTTTAGGCGAGTTCACTTGAAATACGAGCAACTGGAACAATGATAGTAATTCTGGCACATTTCCAATGTTGGTATTTCGTTTATTTTCTCGTAACTGCAGTTAATTCACCGTTGCATTCTCTCATTGCTATATGTCACCCCAGAGGAACTAGGAAGCGTAGATTCTGATTGCCCAAAGAACAAACGGAGGCGACAAAACGCAACTACATGGTAGTGAGCGAGCGAAAATGACTCCGGCACTCTACGCCTTATACACTCTTTGGTTCTATTCCCCGCGTAATTTCTCTCTATCTCGTCGTGACAGCGTTAATTCGACTTCAGCTTTAAATCTTTGAAAACTCATTCGCCGATCATTAATTGTGTCGTGCCGGGGTCGAGCGACGTGAGGGAATCGTAAAGTGAAGATGTGCGACGGCGAATTTTTCTGCTCGGCTTTGATTGCCGCTGCTAGTTTGTGGCGTTATTTGTCGGGGTCCGGGGCATTGCGTGTTCGAGTGTGTGCCTGTGTGTACCTCGCGACAAACGTCTCGCGGGACACTTCCCCCTAGATTTATCTGCGCGAATTGCACTCCAGAAATGTTTAGACGGTGTTAGGACGTTTCATCGTGAACATCTTTCGTGCCCGCGAGGACAACACGGTGAAACAAATTGCACGCAAACTTTGCAAATGTTTGTTTTGCAGAAGCTTCTAACGTTTTCGTCTCAAAGCACCCCAGGGGGCGGCTTGGTAAATTTGGTCTAATCTAGGTTCAGAGTAGCTTAGATTAGTCTTTCTTTTTTCAAACTTTAATAAGTATTAAAGTAACTGAGACGATCCTCGTTGCTTATCAACAAGAGAAATACGTTGCATTTACAGGTACTTAAAAAATAAAAGTAACTATACCGTTACAAAGTTACTCAAAAACGAAAGTACACCCAGGTACAGGCGCGCGCGTAGCGAGAGGTTTGCTCGAAAACACAGCAGCTTATTGTCAAATCAAACGACATTCTGGAATTAGCGACCTGGAAAATGAAAATTAGTTGGATTTTTGAGCGTATTTTGCATTACATATTTTATGAGCTAAACCGCCGTACAGCAACTGTTTGCAATTAAAATGCTATTCTTTCCTCTTGATTCTACATGTTTGTTTGCTACAATGCAAGAATAACCAAAGTGTCCCCCAGTTGATTTTTTTTTAAATCACTGTAGCGCCTAGTGCACTGAAGGATTACTGCACCCTCGTGTCTCTGTGGAGATATGTGAGGGGCAGGGAAGGGAAGGGAAGAGAAATGGCAGCTGGAATAGCCAGACTGCAGGATCCACCCCTAAGCTCTGGACTTTAGAATGCTTATTTAAATTGATTATATTATTTCAGTTGATAATTCCCTTGACTTATTTAAATGTCACGACAATATGTAATACACAAGTAGAATGCACCTACTATGGATAACTTAATCATTTCGTAACTAATGAATCGACACCAGAACTAAACTCAAAGGACAATTCACACATAAAAATATGCCTGCATGATATATGTGATACAACATATACGCTTGTAAATCATTACAGAGTGGATAATAATGATTCATGGCAACGGCGTAACATGCACCCTATGTAAAAAATGTATTTTTTTCTCTGAATGGCAACCATTAAGCACAAAATCCCAGGATAGAGTAGCTACGAATAATTATTATGTGCTGCCTCACATTTGTGTTATTTATTTTCTACTTTCTACGTCCGTTGAGAATGCTACAATAGTCATAGCATCCATTACAGCAGTAAAAGTAAATCAAATGATGAGCTATGATGCGTGCGTTAGGGAGGTGGGGGAACTGTAAATCTGAGTGCCCTTAGTTGCGTTCCGTTGGAATATAATAGAAACTATACCTATCGAAGAAGTAAATCAGGCATGTTGCTGAATTCGCCATATTTCTTTTGTTAACCACGCGGCGTCAGATGGAGAAATTTGCGGGGTATTTTTTTTTGTGTGGGGCGTTCGTCGTGGATACGCTGCTTGCATAGCTAATCCCTCGTTTGCTTTCCCGCTGATTAGCTGTACTTTTTCTGTGTGCTGAATGTTGACAGTAAGAATGATGGATTTCGATATGGGATGCAAAAATCTACCTTGGGCTTGTTCACCGGCTAACCGTGCTCGCCTTTCCCGTTTGGGTAGAACAAATGTCCCGCGTGCCTTAAACTCGTTTGTGGACCAGGTATTCCGTTTGATGAAAGTCGAAATGGATTGCGTTTTAAAATTTATCCGAATAGGTGGTCCATAGTCCAACCGCGTGGTCATTGTGAACTCAGAATACATTGAGGAGTGAAATCCTAAATGATAAGAAGCTCTCCTAGACTGAGTGCACTTCGAACAGGCTAAAAATCTTATTTTTGGCACAAACGAAAACATTTTTATGAATGTGTATTTTATTTATTTTTAAAATCACCGTAGCGCCAAGTGCACTAGAGGATTACTGCACCCTCGTGTCGTGTCGACGCCAATTTTATTTTTGATCGCTTGCTTCATCCCGAAGCTGTATAAGATATTATTCTTAGCTATCCCATCCATCCACTTAATATTGCAATACATGGTCTTCTCCTTTGTCTTTTGCTCTTCAGGCGCCGCCACATTAAAACATCCGCCTAATACTTGGGGGTTGTTGTCTGTTGGAAATGTTACATTTATTAGAACCGTACCCGATGCATGTCCCCGAATCCCCGCCATAAAAGGCCCCCTAAAAGGGGCTGCTTGCGGCTATATATATTGTAATGTCAACTGATGGCATTTGCAAATGTAGCGCCATTGTTAGGCTCGTGTAAGCATGAAACTGCTCACACTTTACTAGACCTTCGTCCCGGCTTCGTCCGGGAAAATATAACATGACGTCATAGAGTGGCGTTCATTTTAAAAATGATTGTTGTCTTGTTGACTATTCTATTAATTGTGTAACAATCGCCCATTTCATCCAGTGCGGCGTCGAAATGATGAAATTTGTTCAATTCATCAATAATTAATTTAAAATCGTGAATGCTTGAAAATAGCGGTGATGCTTGTCCCATTTCCCTGCGTTCAACTCTGTAGCAATGTTCCTATTCCTTATGTTCCCTGTCCCTAACGTTCAACCCTGTAACAACGACGTAGATTGATGCGTTCACGTTCGAAAGATCAGAGGTTGAACCGACGGAGACACTGACGGACATAAAATACAAACTAAGAAATATAAACTAAACCTTTTCATTTTTATTCACCAACGAAGAACCACCTATAACCTGTCGAAAGCTCGTACCGGTATATTTCCCCCGCCATAGGCCCCCCCCCCACCCGGAGCTACTCGCGGGTACAAATTGTAATTGTAATTTGTTTCTTCTGCACCTGACATATTAAATGTGTCTCAACTATCAGACTTTTTGTACTAGATTTATTTATTTAATCAGCATTTTTCATTTAAGAATTTGTAGTATAGCTTTCATGCCCCACTTTCTGCCTTTCGTACATGAAACGACCCCGTAGCAAAACGGAGAGACATCACCGGCGCGAACGCGATATACACGTATGCAAATTTTCTACCGCGGACGAGCTGGGCCCGTGCGCTCGCGCAACTCGCTGAATGTGGATGTGGATTGTTGCGAATGTTGTTTACATTTTTGGTCTCAGTGCGTGCACACACACTCCAAACACTCGCGCGCCTTCTGCCAAACGAAAGTAAGTACATGCAAGCTGCGTCCCACACACACACACACACACACACACACACTCACTGAGAGACCTCTACCCATCCAACTATCGTTGGCGGGCTCGGCGCCGTCGGCACACACATTTCCACTTATCCACTCTCCCGCATTCATTATGTGGAGATGGCCAAATGGTCCTCCACAAATCCTCTCTCGCTCTCGCGCTCTCTCTTGGCGAATACATATCGACATGAGCGAGGAGGGACCGAGAATGGAATGCCAGCTAAAATTCGCGCGGGGAGCAGTCAAAAAGTAAAGAATAATAGTGGGTTTTTTTTCACGTAGAATTACGTCATTCTTAGTATTGGCGGGCTACTCTGCAAACCAAATAATAACTCCAAATATTACATATTATTTGACGGCCTCCGTGGCTCAGTGGATATGGTCACAGTCTACTAAGCGGGTGGTCCCGGGTTCGATTCCCGGCGAATGTGCCCCTCATATATTGCCACAGCGACGCGAGGGGTACAATAACCTCCTGTAGTGCTATTCACTACAGTGATCCGGAATAAAAAAATAAAAAAATAGCGCAATAGCGCATTTTTCAATATTTAATTTACAAGTATAATAAAGTTTTATTGTTTTAATTCATATTTTTTCGAAAAAATGATTCTCCCTCCTATCACCTTTTGAGTTCCTCTACACCTTATTGGGAATAGTCGCTGACCTAATCTGCGTTGTCAGCACATTGCCTCAGACGCTCAACAATGTTTACAGTTCGTTGACCTACTTTCGCACACTATCTGAGAAAAGGAAATTCGGCGAGGGAAACCACGTGCCATCAGCCGATTTCTAATGCCCGCAGCAATGGGTGGCCAGGGAACCACAGCAGCGACCGTAAGACAAAAAAACGCACCTTTGATTGCTTGATTCAGTAGATGTGAATCCAGCAGCGGGGATGACGTATCTTTCACGCCGTCCATGTCGTCATCAAGGTCGTCGACGTGTATTGCTGTGTGCCAGAAAAGGTGCAATCAACATACATTTCCAAGTAAACATACCAGCAACGTATTCATTTCATCGTGAAATATTTATCAAAGACCAAATAAATGCATCATCAAAATGATAAATCTTAATAGTTATTTAGAAAATGATGCTCAAAGCGACAATTAACATGATTTATGTAAAATGTTTCAGATATAAAAATAAATAAATCTAAAGCCATCAAATTCTAAGTTTGGTTTACAACAAAAAGTTCATTAAAACACAAGATTGTATAAAAATTGTAAAAATTTAAATAAAAATAAATCATGAAAATGAAGTGTCCGGTTCAGCGCCGAAATAAAGACGACTTTTCAATTCTATGTCCTGGGAGTCGTTTGTCTATATATTTTTTCCAAACTCTAGAAATTGTTCTAAAAATAAATCAGTACATTAAAATTGCAAATATTGAAATAATTAAAAAAATAATAATAATAAACCCTTGGGGCTTCAATTTTAGAACTGTATGCAATCAAGCAGAACAAAAAATAGTAACTTAAAACAGACTAAAACATCTGCAGGTTTTTTGTTGAGCGACCACATATTTTTAAATTAAATTAAATTATGTTTTTCTAAAAGATATTTTTTGACCTATCAGTGCAACAATTTTCGCCACATGTCAAACCACGTAACTCCATGTTGGGGATAATAAGTAAATAAGGGGATTTTGTATCCTGCTCCCTGAAATATTAGACCGAAGCGTAAACAGTCAGAGTATTTTTTAATCGATTATTTCGCACCTTCTAAAACAAACTTCGCCGTTGATTGCACTGCTGATCTTGCCATTAGCAATTGCCCTACGTAATTAAAAAGCAATTGCCCTATCTCCCCCAAATTCCTAAAGATTCAATCGTCGCCGTTTAAAACAAGCTTAACGGTAATTCGTTGACTCCTTATTAGTAAAACGACACGAGCTGCGCTACAGTTTATTTTGCACGCACGGTTAGAACGTTTAGCACGTGTAGAACGGCAACAAATTCAATGTTGCGCTACGGGTACAGTGCCGCGGGTCATGAAGTACTATAAACTCTCGATCAAATCAAAAGATTTAAAACTAATCACTTTTTGGTTTCCTGTTCAAGAGGACAAGAAATCCATTCACATCCTTGTCACTATTAACACGAAAATCATTTGTTCACTATCATTATTAAATCGAAAATAATTTGAAGCAAATTAATCGATTAACCAGTGCTGTGAAATTTCTTCGAATTCGATAGACAGCAAAAATTTCAAGCGGGGATCTCATGCTAAAGGCTTCCGCGAAGTTGTCTCAGGCACATATACAGCCAGATCCATAAAAAACTGCAACGATGCACCGTAGGTCACTCGATCTTCATGGTGCTCAGTAAAATCATTAAATCGAGATTCTTGATCTTGTTGAAAAGATATTGCTGTTAGTGATAGTCCAATTTTGTAAAGGTGTGCATGTAGCAATCGTTTAGTACCATAATTTTTGGTCTGGCTCGAATTTTTAAAAATAAGATAATAGACATTTTCGTTGAACAATTTTGAATTCTTAATTTTATACAACCTGCACTTGAGCAGATAATATTTGAACGTTATAAAAATGCAACACCATTTGTCTTTTGGAAATGAAATAAGTAAGGTATATAAGGTCACCATATCCAAAATTTCAAACGATTTGGTAAAGTATTAAAGAAAATATGAATAAATGTATTTTGGTGCAGTTTTTTATGGATCATGCTGTACAAATGAGCTTCCAGCAATAAGTACTCTGTAGTATTTAATGCACAATTATGACAGATAGACTTAATTTTCAACTCATTGTCATCATTATTAAATTTCTATTATCAACTCGAATAAACTGGAATAATGGATCTCATATTGACACTAAATTTTATATATTGTCCTTTGGTTTCAATTTCACTTCAATATTTCCAAAAGTGAATATCCAACTGTTTGGCAGTTTTAAACAACAAATAAAATATGACAGATTCGAACTCAATTTTATATATATTTTCCTAGCGTTTCAATTTCATTTCTGGATTTTCTAAATTGAATATCCGACTGATTGACACTTTTTAAGAAACAAATAAAAGATAACGGATTCCCACTTAATTTTTATGCATATTTTCCTAATAATTTCTAAATTTTCAAAATTGAATATCCGCATTGATTCGCACTGTAACTACAAAGTAAAAGGCGACGACACTCCATTGCATATCTACTCGCCCAGCGTTTTGACTACTGACTAGGACGATTCGCTTGCAACGAGGAAGGGTGGCAACTTTTCCGCTTCACCAAAACAATAATCCAAGGTGATCCAACGTCGGTCGGGACCAACACGACCGACGGGACGCCCGCAACAATCGGCCACGCGCGCGCGCACGGCGTCTCGCCATCCCCCAGGTCCATCCACTTACACGTATCCCGACTGAGCACCGATATCGACTCGGAGCAAGCGTCGAAGTAGCTCTGCAGCGTGTCCACCTGCCGACACAGGATGTCGCGGAATGTCTCCATCTCGTTGAGCTTCTCCTTCAGGCCGCGTCCCTTCTTGAACGACGAGGTGCTGGCGCTGGACAGAGTCGCGCTGGCGATGGACAGGGCCGATCCGTGCCGCCGCAGATTGTTCTCGCTGCCGTAGCCGGACTCTGCCTGCGCGCCGACCACCACCACCGAGAACGGGGAAGAACAACAAGAAAAATAAATTCGAAATTCGCAGATTGAGAACACATGTGCGTGGTAGTAGGTACTGGGCGATTATTACGGCACGGTCAATAACCACAACTGCCACCGTTCTTGCAAGAAGAGAGGAAGAGGAAAAAGAGAGAAGAGATGCAGCAAAAAAAAATGAAGAAAAAAAAAGTGGACCGCCGTCCATCTATATAGGTCACGTGCCATTACTCCCGAGCCTAATTACCATTTTTCTTACCAAGACGGTCAACTGACCCGCAAAAGAAAGCCCAAAAACTGTTACTTGCTGCGAGCATACCGCGCCCCGCTCACCTGATCCGATCCGCCGCCACCGCCCCGTTTTCCTCCCCCTGCCGCCCCATCCCCATTACGTAAAGGTAGTTGGCCACCTTTGTGTTTATACGCAGGGGGTAAGCCTACGTATGTGTACGAGAGCCGGTACATCTCTGTATCAAGCAGTGGTGGAGAAACTTTTAAGCAGTGGCGGGAAAATCTCAGGAAATTTTCTCTCCCCCGAAAAATTTCTGAGGTCTCGTTTGGTAATTGAACTCGCGGTCACAGGAATAGATGGCGAAAACTAAGCCAACCGCACATCATAATTGCATTTAATAGTTCATATTTTTGCAGTTGCAAAATACCAAGACGTGGCGTTTGAATTGAACCCCAACTAGGCGATCAGTAAAGAGATCTCGTAGCTCAAACAGACATTTTAAAGCGAGGTAAACATAATTAATTAAATTATATTAAATTTAACACTATCGCTACCCCTGGAATGCGAGTACTTTGACCTTTGAATAAGGTAAAATGATATATAAAATTTTTATTTATTAATTTATGAAAGAAACATAATTTAAAATCAAATTTATTTATAAAAAAAAAATCATGTAAAACGCGGGATCCCAGTATAAATAGTTTTAGATTTTTCTGGAAAAGTCACCGGGGGTCAATGACACCAGTGTCCCACTAGTAGTCAACGAAAACCTGTTTTTGCCGAAAAAACAGTTACATTTTTTTTTTACAGCATTTGTAAATTATTTGCAAATTTTAGAAATATATTAAAAATAATAATAAATATATACATTACGTAGCGTAATGGATAAATATTTCGCCAATTAAAGCTAAGAAAAGGAATTGGTATAGAAGTGCAACAATAGGCAAATTATTATTTTTAATCGCAAAATATTCTAGCCAAAGAAAAAGAATTATTATTTTTAATCGCAAAATATTCTAGCCAAAGAAAAAAAATTATCTTTGAGAAGGCGATAAATAATTGACAAATTTAATTTACAAAAATAATAACGTAACCAGTCAGCGAATTTTTTTACATTTCTTTAAAGCACAGGCAAGAATCGTCAACTGTTGCTATTTTCGCAGAACCTGACCACCAAATCAATTTGGCATCAACACTATCTCGCAAAATAAAAATATAGCCAGCAGTGATTATTGTTTCGCATCGTGGCAAAGTCGCACAGCGAGCCATAATTTGCCTACCACTGTTATAATACTAAAAAAAATGAACTGCGAGGAATGTGACATCACGTGTTGGGACAGCATGCAGCTCAAACGAGTGCGCGCGTTTTCTTTAATACCCGTGTCGGACGCTTTTTCCGTTCCGCCCGCTATCGAAATTTCCACAACATTTCGCAGATTCCACGAAAAATAATTCGCTTTGGCTGGCTCGTTAAGACGGCAATAACGTTTTGGCATTTCAATTTTGATGTGTCGAGTTGATAATAATACATTTCTCGAAACAAATAAATGACGGAACCATAGAGCAAGTGTGATTGGACACAGGATACGAAAATAAAGAGAACTATCAAGTTTTCATTTCGTAATGTCGGTTGGGCACGACACGCTTAAATATAATACGATAATTTAATCCCAATGATGTATGTGTTTCATATATTTGGTTGAGACACTCCGTTAAATGAGCAACTCTAAGAAAATTGAATGACCCAACCGATCACAAGCATGGGCCTTAACATCGATTATGTCGGCTCCGGGTGCACCGAGAATACAACGACGATGGGTTGGCTAGACCTCACAAATAATGTTGTCTGGGATGAAAATCAAAAAGCATTGGTGAATTTGTAATTGTAATTTTAATTTGTTACTATATTCCATAATTGTCATTGTAAATATATATTTTTCTTAAATCACCGTAGCGCCTAGTGCACTTCAGGATTACTGCACCCTCGTGTCTCTGTGGAGATATGTGAGGAGCAGGGAAGGGAAGGGAAGAGGAATGGCAGCTGGAATAACCAGACTGCAGGATCCACCCCTAAGCTCTTGATTCCCTAATGGAAGCTCAGTGGTGACGCAAGTACCACGGGCTCACGTATAAACGAAAGCCTGCGCCGGGAGTCGAACCCGGGACCGTCGGCTTCGTAGTATGTCGCCATACCCTCTGAGCCGTCGGTACGAACTAATTCATTCCATGACGGACGTCACCGTCAGAGACCACCGAGTTATCTAAACTCAAAGTATTGCTTTATGCTTTGAGTCTGCTCCGGTCTGGTCTAGATTCTTCCAAATATTATTTGAGGAACTCAAAATAATGAACAGAATTTTAATTATTAACAAGTTTTTGAAACATTTATTTGCACTATTGTCGGCACTGTTGCCAAATTGATCGAACCAAAAGGCCTACCTTGCAGGTCTCCAACATCTCGACCCATTTTTGGCGTTCCTCGGAGCTCTCGGCCCGCAGGTACCACACGCAGTCGTTGACGCTCACGTCGAACCGGCATTCGTCGAATTCGTGCGGCTGAAACGAAAATCGATTTATCAAGTCAGTCCCAATGCAGTAGGCTTGTTTTTTCAAGAAGCACGTTTAAATTATTTGATAGGTGGTCGATGTACACAACACGCGCGGAATCAAAAAATGAGTCATATCTGGGGAAGCACTTCCATTTTTCTAGCATATCGATTCTAATTTATTCTTTACGACACTATAAATTCCAATTCGCTTCTTCGTCCAACTTCATCCAAGAACCACCCCACTACTACGCAGACAGTTGCTAGTTTGTGCTGGCATTTTGTGTCTGATTGACATTTGTGAATTCAAGAAATGAACTTTCATAAAACAAAATAAAAATTCACTACAAGAGATTTTGTACCCCCGTAATCGCCCCCGAAAGAGCATTAACCCTTTGAACCCTTTCAGCTTTTTGTCAGGGGTACCTTTTCACCAGTTCCTCGGAAGCCAACAACGGAATCCCGAGCCGGGAATCGAACCGAGGATCGCGGCATACATGGCTGACGCTCTACTACTGAACTACGGCGACCAAACTCACGACCGTATTCATGGCAGACATTTTATTTTCAAGCTATGGCATGACCATGCAAACGACTCGTCGTAGCCCAGTGGGTATTACATTCGGCTGCGGTGCGCGGCGGTCCCGGGTTCGATTCCCGGCGTCGGCTCTCGTTTATTCGATCCCGGGGTACTGGTAAAAATGTGTCCCTCGTACGTTGTCAAATTAACGCGTTTGAAAACGAGCTAAAATCATGGGGAGCGTTAAAAGCAATATGTAATTTCAATAAACAGGTTTACCAATCATCCAAATTAAATTTCAATACCGCAGATCATAAAATAAATTCATTTGTAAAATATGAGCTTCCAGGGAAATTGGTAGTCACGCATAAACTATTCAAACAAGTCAAATACGGCGTGATAATAAAGCACTTCATAGATAAATCAGTCTGAATACAGCTGAATAAAATACACAATGCAATTTCAACATGCTAATCAAGCGTCAAAGTCTTTGATACGCGCGCTCCTTCCTTGTTTTCATCATACAGTACATGTATATTGCGCGCCAGAAAGATTAAAAAAAAAGCAGACGCCAATATTTACTCGCAACTCGGAAAGGAGAACGAACACACACCTACACACGGCCAATATTAATCTACCCTTGATAAAAGCCAATAGGCCCGTGACTTGTCCAAACAAAGCAGTTGTGAAGCAACAACACACACAATTTGCCCAATAATCACGTTCCTCTCCAGCGGAGCAAAAACATATTAGAATGGACTCGGGCAACCCTTACGAGCGCGGTAAATAGAAGCCGTTTGAGATATTTCCAAAAAGAAAGAATCTCACAGGTCATTTAACATCAAAGCGGACGACGTAAAATAAATTAAAGCCGCGTCTATTCAGAGAGGTAAAAATCCACACAATTAGGATTTAAAATATTATTAAGTCAACTCACTATATTTATTGCCAAAGCGACACGAGGAGTACAAATATCCCGTTGTGATATTAACTATGGTGACCAGGAATAAAAGGAATAAAAACAAATGCTGGCCTGATGTTTAAAGGAAAATTGTCGATATTACGGTTTCATAAATTAATATTTTAATTATATTTAAAATTAATATATATTTTAATGGGAATATATGATATTTCAAGTGCCATACTATCGCAGTTATCCTGAAATTCGACTGTAATTATACCGATTTATTACGTGTAACGTCGATAGCCGTCAATCGTAGAATAGAAGGCAAGGATTCATTGAGTTATAGACCCATGCTCGGCTGGCTTTGTCATAATGGGCAATATATAGCGAGTGTTTGGCAATAATACACATGTATCGGGGAAATGTTTACCGAAGGTTGCAGTGATTTTCTAAACTCGCTGTAAGGAAGAACGATTTGTGACGTTTTGCTATCCCTATGACTGTTTCATGCTGGCATGCACATCGCTGTTAAGTCACACATTACGATCGCAGATAAAATGATCAAGCTGGTTTCAAATTTCAACAAAACTTGTGTAATTTTTTAGATTTCGAATGCGGAGCCAAATTTATAGCATGGGTGTGTCAGGTTTTACAACGCTCTAGACCGCACTGAATAGAGGGGTTGATTGGTGAGAGGGATCAATTGAGTGTGGGTTAAAAAAAAACTAAAAAATGGCTAGTCTACACACATAAAAATTGAAACCATGAAGAATACGTTGTGGAATTGTTTTCTGTTCCTACACATTGCATTTATATTAAAAAATACTATGAAATAATCATGGGATTTTTTTTAAATCACTAAAGTGCCAATCACTACAGGATTACTACCCCTCGTGTCGATATGGCGATTTGTGAGGGGCAGGGAAGGGAAGGGAAGGAGAATGGCAGCTGGTATAGAGACAGGCTGCAGGATTCACCTCTAAGCTATGGATTCCTTAATAGAAGCTCAGGGGTGACGCCAGTACCCCACAATCGAATAAACGAGAGCCTGCGCCGGGAATCGAACCTGGGACCGTCCGCTCCGTAGGATGTTGCCATACCCACTGAGCCATCGGTACGTACAATTGTACAGGGTGACTAAATTCCATGCGATATCCTGCGCTCCAAAACCAAATTGGAATCCTATGAATCATGACCATACTTTATGAAAATATCAACGTATCGAGTATTACCCGTACAGCTTTTCTGTTTTGCCGACACTGATCGATTATTCGGACGACTAGTCACTCGTTTGATTTGACAATCACGTGACGATTGCCTACGGCATTGACAAGAGCAACAATTGGGCGTCCGCGCAACAATGCCGATTGCGTGACCAGACGGCGATATAGCCTGGGTTCATTTTTTTTTGCATTTTCGATTGGCGCCACCAGCCCGTTTGCCATTTGCGTTGCGCAGAGCGTGAAACGACCACGCGTAACACGAAAGGTCGAATGATGTGATGATGATCATGAATCACGCGTTCACAATACAAGCCCGGACCTACAGTCATCGATTAAATTCGCTGCGCAATTACTGTACAGGGTGCCCCCGCGGGTCAATGACCGTTTGCGTATTTTCTCCCAGCTACTGGACATGGAGCTATATTTATTTCGAAATTTTCGGTAGCACTAATAGTTTTTCAACTGGAAAAAGAATCGTGATAAACTATCGGGCAGTTCAGGTGTTAGACAACACCACACCTTCTAGATTTAATAAAACTGATCATTTTTTGTTGTCAGAACATTAAATTAAAAGTTCAAATATCGAAACTGGCTCATGAATTCGGTCCGGCATGAGACTGTTCGCATCCTGAAGGGAGAATGGGATGTTTATATTGGGAAATTGGGTCTCCTTTAAGGAGTAATGGGCCACACTAAAATGGTGAATGAGCTACGTTGTAAGTTTGACTCCTACTTAAATTCCTATTTCTCCAGAGTGTGTCGGCAGTGGAACATTACAGAGTCTCAAATACAAAGCTTGTTAAAATAGGGCAAGACACCTCCTTCAAAGCATCTGCTTGCGGTCAATACATTGGAAAATTTCAAAATTTCAAAATTGCGCTCGTGGAACGTTGTGGCAAATTGTACGTACCGATGGCTCAGTGGGTATGGCAACATCCTACGGAGCCGACGGTCCCGGGTTCGATTCCCGGCGCAGACTTTCGTTTATTCGTTAGCCTGGTGTACTGGCGTCACCCCTGAGCTTCCATTATGGAGTCCAGAGCTTAGGGGTGGATCCTGCAGCCTGGCTATTCCAGCT
>JAUJYS010002767.1:0-14158 GCA_033995665.1 Melogona broelemanni | reverse complement strand
AAAAAAATATGATGACATGTAATTTGTGTTACATTCATGACGTCATGACGTCATCTACCGGCATGACGTCATCATCTATAATGACGTCATCTTTTTTATTTTTCTGATATTTTTCTTTTTTTTTGCACAACCGGGCGAAGCCGGGAGAAAAAAGCTAGTCAATAAATAAAATCAGTACTTTAGTTAGGCCTGGCGAATAAATATACCTGCTTGCAAAAAAAAAATTTTTTTGACAAAAAAAACCCTTAATTTTTGTAATTACTCTACAACGATCCCAACGATCAACCATCATCAATAAATACCTGTTTGTACTTTACCAAGTAATTAAATATTTAATTAATTTAAGAATCAGTGAAATGAAAGCCAAATAATAGGCAGGCTAGATAATGCCTGTGATTGTTACTTATTATTTCAAAGTTTCAATCGAATATTTTTTTCACTCCATTATTTTGTTTTACTTATTAATTAGGTAATTTCTTTTCAATGTTTGTCGCTAGTGGCGCTTCACCAAATATTATTCTTAAATTTCAGATTGCTGCGGTGCGGCGGCTTTAGCTTCGATACCCGGCACGGGCTCTTGTTTATTCGATCCCGGGGCACTGGTGAAAATTTTCCCTTAGGCATTACCAAAGCAACACTTATATACAGAAGAATCTCCTGTAATAATATTCTCTGCAGTGATGGAGGAAATAAAATAATAAACATTCTGACGATGGCAACGAGAGGGCGCCACGTGTTTGGTACAAGTCAAGGATGGCTTTAACAATGATTCGCCGTAATGCCAGCACTCTAGTACCGTAGCTATGTGCCTAATACAAGCCATGATGGGCACCCAATTTAGATAAATGGATAGTGCAATAACAACAGTCAACTGGACAGAATAAATGGGCTGCGACGTGAAGCAGTCACCGAAATACGATTCGTGAAAATATTTATTTACTGAGTGGGTTCTACGGAACCGTCTTAAGACGTTTGACATTTATCAAGCCACTACGTATGTACTCGTATGCTTCGCTCGCATTATTTTTTCTTCCCCTCTGTGGCTCAAGATTTTTTTAATATACAAGTTTACGGTGAAGGATGGGTCACTTTCCGAAATGAGATAATCCGATAATCTCGGGTTATCTGCCACCAGATAACCCGATAATGACGAGAGTAATCGGCGAGAATCAAATCCGAGACCGACTGCGCTACGGCTAGTCGTCCATTGCTTTTCCGGATGAAAGAAATTCGTACACACGCCTTTATTAGGAATGGATGGAAAACCGTGCTTGGACGATGTCAGGTACACGTTAAAAATCCCTACCTAAGAATGAAACATTGACTAGGCAAAATTACCAGTTCGCCCCTGTAGTAGGCTATGGGTCGGAAACGTTGATAGCCACAAAAAAGGAAAGAACACTTGATAAGGGCATGATTTCGAATGTGAGTGATATGACTCCAATATACTTGCTTTTTCCTACACTCATTCCATGGTAAAGGTTCTGCTGAATAGGGAATGTTGATCTTTTCGGGACTATGCGCCGTCATTCACGGCACTTCTGCCCAATAGCCTACCAGTATGTGAGGACCATTGATCATTGAGTTCGTTTTAATCGCTCGCCTTCGGGAGATATAGCGTGTATCCACCGGAAATTTCTCTACCGAAAATAATTCGACCGTACAACGTTGGACTTGTCGCTTGCCCTATCTTCGTCTCGCTCTCACAATACTCGTATAAACGTGTTTGCCCAATAGAAACTTCAGACGATAATAGTGCTTACGAGGCCCCCTGTCTCTTTGATTTTTACTATTCCCTAAGGTTGCGGAAAAAATCGTTTATTTTTCTCCTAGCGCAATAGCCAATGCTTCTTAATTTGATTTTCACAAAACTGGTTATTGTTTACAACGAAGAAAATGTAACATGTTTAAAATCGTTTCTGTCTTTATGGATTTCTTTCTAGTAATTGTTTAACTTGAGAAAATTTTAAATACATGAACGCCTACAGGCATGATCCTTTATAGTCAAAAACGCAAACAAAATATTTCAATAAATGCATACAGACAATGTGAAAAGGTGTAAACAACTACATGCGTAGGCCTAGTCATACGGTATTTTATTCTGAGAGTCGAGCCAGCTCATCGTCGTTTTTGCAAGGTGCGCCATGTTGGTGATATTTTATGCACACTGCAAAAAAGGTGGAACACATGGTATAAGCGTGTTGTCATGGAAAACCAACAGCTATCCAGATGGTGGAATTGATTTTGTAAGCAAGTTATCCTACAACTTGTGTCGTGAATAATACCGAAGCCATGTTCAGTTTCGTGGAACGATCGTCTGAATAGGGAAAAACTCTACTGTTCTCACGTGACCAAATAAACGCAATTACATAAGATAAGAGGCTTTCCGTGGCGGTTGTTGTGCGAGCTTTTTTGCATGCCGCAGGTACAACAAACATAGATAGAATCGACCTGCAAAAATACAGAGCAATTTTTCTGTCCATTGGTGTCCAGCGCGGAGGGTGGTCTCCGGAGTGCGCATACGCGAACATGCTTTATTATTGACAGACTTCTGGAAGAGCCTGTTTTTTACTTCTTATGGATGTGTTCCTAGCGAGCAATTGATACGTTTGTTTGTTCGTTCGCCGGACGAAATAGGGGTGTTGCCCCGCGCGATCTTTCACTCTCCCTCCCTGAGAGGACGAAAAAAAAAGATTTTTTCCAGGTCAGTTAACGTTGCTATGACGTTTTACTTGTGCTTAAAGGTGCACAAGAAAACCAAGTCAAAATCACGCCTACTGAATTTTCCTGTGCAAAATATAAAAAAAGATTAAAAAACCATGTAAGAAACTAAATGGTCTAGACGCAGTGATCTGGATCACCTTAGCGAATTCATTTCACATAAGTGTTTCACTTTACCCTGTGACGCCTTCCTAAATGCTAGTTTCGTCGTAATCGCGATAGATGGTGCTAGCAGTGCGGGGATACTAATATGATCCTGGTGGCAGCACCATCTACTGAGAAATATCCTTGTGTTTGGGTCCTGTACCGGTTGCATCATAGCGTATGGTGACCATTGTGCAAACATCTGCCGGTTATTGTTTCTGTGCCTGTTTTGTGCCTGTTTGCAACGAATTTAGCAATTGTATTTTGGCACAATTGCTGTTAAGGTCCAGGCTTGTGGTCGGTTGTGATTTGTACAATTGGACAAATATTTGTTGATATTTCTCGATTGTTGAAGAACATGCCTGCAATCGTTCAATGTCTTTATACAGTGCATTCTAATACAGTTTATTTATTTCTGTTATTGTTTCTCTGTTTGTCATTGGTGAAGCGCCACTAACAGTGATATTTAAATTCATGCGTTAGCTCGGGATGACAGTTCGACCGTGACGCCATCTTGTGATAATAAATCATTAGACTCGTTGATTAAGGAAAGCATAGGTGGGACAAGTTTACGGGGCCTATTTTTTTCGTTGTAAACTCGCTCTTGTCGGTCTAATCATACAATATAAATTTTTTCCAGTCTTTATTCCTCCTCACCCTCCCCCACCCCCACCCTTCCACCACCTCTACCCCCAACCGACATTTTTGCCCCGGCACGATATCAGCTATACGTGTTTCCGGTGGTGCAGCCGCTCTAATACCCACAGCGACCTCGCATTATCGATTCCATATCTCAGTTCGGGTTTTGTTTGCGGACGGATTGCACCGTTAGCCACGTTTGCTCTTCTAATAGGGTTTTGCGCCGAACAGCCGGATCGAGTGGGGAGTTTTTGTAACTGAACGCTATAGTGTCCTGAATCTGAACTCCCACATTGGTCAATTGTGGCCCATTGGTCAAGTCAATAGTTTCCGAGGAATTTTAGTTTGTGAAAGAAAAATTTGTGCATCGATAATCACATTTTTTTGTTGGCTCTTAGCGTTTATGTAATGCCAAACTGAATATATGATTTATTCGCATTACTTTGCAGTATCGCATTGAGGTGCAGCTAAGGGGTGGCTGAATTCCCTCGTTAACGGGAGGGGAAGTTTTTCTCTTCCTTTTCACGGGGTGATGACACGGAAAATGTTTGTAATTATTCTTTTTTCTGTGTCAATAAAAATACAAAAATACCTTTAGTTAACGGTGGCAAATTTGTTACAAAAAATATAGGGCTGAACGATTCCAAAATCCGTTTTCGTTAACTCACTATGTGGCGTAATGGTTTTTTCAATCACCAGTTATTACTGGGGAAATAGCTATGCTATGGCATGTTCGTTATTCATACGTCTTGAAATATTCGCGTTCTTTTTTTTTTTTTTCATTTGACTTGGATTTTATTGCCATTTTTATAGCCATATTTCGCATAGATCGCTCCAATTCTGAATAATTTCCCTCACCGATAATGTAATTCGATTTTAATAGAATTGAATTGAACGTCTAAAAAAATGTACGTTCAATAATCTTGCCAAACATGAATGATTTCAGAGAAACACATTTAATTTTCTTCTAACGCGATAGCCAATAAGAATAAATTAAAACTCATAATGCTGCAACCTGAAACCACGAGGCTTTTAAGTTGCAGCATTATGAGTTTTAATTCTAAGCTATCTTGCCAAAACTCCACTTCGGCATGGGCAGCGTTGAAGCTAGGCAAAATAGGAATGCTTGCGCGTAATGTGTGATTGCTCTTAGTCAGGGGCAGCTTAAGCAATTCCACGCCCGAGATGCAGTACTCAACGGTACTGTGCCGGTCAATAAAAATGATATATTGAAAAATTCTTTCCGTGACTTCCGACAAAATGTTTTAAATCGACGTTATCGCGGATACAAAAAAATATTATTAATTTTCTGTGTTCGCAGAACCTGCATCAGTTGAATTTTTCGTCTTTGTATTTGTTTGGATAATATTTTATCCCAATTTAAAAGTTAGAAGCATAAATATGAAATTGGATACTGCTGATTAACCGACCGACTGACTGACGAGAGGCAACTGTTATCTGATACAAATTACCGTCGCTGCGTGGTTCGTGCCACTACGAAAGCGCTCGATTTCACAACGCTCCCGTGACCATTAATTATGTGGTGTTGCGCAGATTGACGCAAATACGTCGCGTGTATTGGGCGGAAACATCTAAGAATCGAGCGGCAGCGCCTAGCGTGTGGAAATGGCCGACTGGGCATTTGCCCAAGGTGCCTGTCAAGATCCACACACTATGCATCATTGCGCGTTGAAATATTTTAGTGACGTCTGAGTCATCCTCGGCTTTCTGAGAATTTCTATAATTTAATATTTGAAAATAAGAATTTGTGTAAGACCGTTAAATCGATATCGTAACTTGGTTGAGCACAAAAATAATCTTGTCAATATTTCATCACTATGCATGCTAATAAAATAAGGAATTGTTGTTTTGCCATATCGATTTAAAAAAATTGAATAAATGAAATCATTTTGCGGGACTAAATTAGATTTCGAAATTTTGGATAGGCAAATCTAAATAGGCAAATTGTTTTTTTTCTGTTGGCATGGTCCGTTAATCTGGGATGTTTTTAAACATTCTGCCGAGTTCTGCAAGCATCTATCCATGCATTCGATGTTCGGTACGACGTGGGCGTCCCTATCGGTGGTTGCCCAGGGTGGCACTGTGTTACCCCTTTTCCGTCAAAAAATATAAGCTGTTCAGTAGGATAGTGTGAATCGTGAATAGATTTTTGGCCGAACAAATGTCGCAGCGGGGAAACAGAAGAATCGGCAAACGAGAAATTTATTGCGAAAGAAATGTTTGCCGCGCGTGGCGCTGTTTTTGCTCGTTATACAATATTTGTATTTTATGTCGTCAGTACGCATGCGCGAGTAGGCGTACGGAAAATCTGGGCGCCAGTAGCGATGGTAACGATATCCAAATGAAAAACGCTCTCTATGGATGGCATGCGGTCGTAATATAAAATTAAAACATTCCCCAACCGCAATTACCACTTTCCCAATCTATCAACAAATCTCTTAATCTCCCAATACACAAACCAAAATCGATTGGGCTGCCATCTAGTTGTTGGTTTTGGCGGTCGCCATCAGGGAGAAGAGCTACCGGGCCAAATTAATGAACTAAAATGACGAGAAGCCACTTCTACATTCGAGAAATGTGGATGAAATTGCCATGAATTTTGTGAGAAATCCATTTTGACTCTAACCACGTTTGCGCTTTAGCGTTTAGCGTTAATGTCTGAATAAGCCTCATTCTAAATCGAAGATCACCTATTGCCACCTACCGGCAAAGCGATGAAATGATTTGCGCATCTAATGGGCAGTGACAATGGATGATAATTATTTTAAAGCAATGTTTCATTACAATTACAATTTCTAAAACACTCAGAGGACTACTTGAAAATGTGATTTAGATTAGTGTTCAAACCTACGTAGGGATTTTCAGCGTATTTACCACGACTTTACTTCCTTTCCAAAGGAATAGGGGTGTGTACGAATTTATTTTGCCCGAGAAATTCTGGAGATCTTGGTCGGGAATTGACCCGGCGATCACGAGTTTGGAAGATGAACACAGTACTGTGTCACCATCACCTCTTTTTTAGGGCGATAGATGGTGCTCTACTAAAGTAGTTGGGCACTGTTCATAAAAAATATTCGAACTGGACTTTAGAATTTGGATAACGCGGAATTGCTCATTATTCGTAACGATTCTCGGAATAATTTTCTATTTCTGGAACTGGCTGATCCTTGTTGGATTATTTCTTTCGGTGTGTCGTCTCGGTTCCTCACCTTCCATTTAACTAGGGGGTAAAAACCAATCGGTTTAGTTTCGGATTGCATTTCGGTATCTTCCCGCCTTCACCAGAAGCATCTTGAGGATTCCGAGAAAGACTACCATGTCATTGTATAGAAATAAACCTTCGTCTGGTAGGAAAACTTCATATCCCAAATATTCACCAGCAGAGATTGTAAATTCACTTTTCCTAAGAGCCCGGGGAGTTATTTATCATTTCGCTCTTCAACAGTTCCTATAAGCAGTACATCGTAGTTATTCCATGACTCGATTTTGCACCGAGTCGCCCTAACCGGGAAAATCTCATTCATGAATTCGTGTAAAAAATATGAAGTGAGATTTGGGAAGGTTTTTTGCATTGTTTGTATTGATAATGTCTTGACTGGTAAATTGATTGGTATTTTTTTTTTACTTAAATGATTGAATATGGATTATTATATTTCTCTTTTATGAACTTGAACGATCGAAAATTTCATGAAATATTTACAGATCATTGTAGTTAATGGCGCTGCAGAATAATTTGTACCCCTGGAATTGCTATAGCAATGTGTGAGGCGCACGTTTTCATCATAGCCCGGGCATGACTAAATAATAACCAGCGTCGGGAATCAAACCCGGGGCCGCCACAATATAGTCTACGGCGAATCGTCCTTATTCCTATCTACGTTCCAATTTTTTATTTTGTCAGTATTTTAAGTGTGCAACTTTACCTCAGCTCAAAGTTTCTCTAACGGTTATCATCCACGCCCAGTCCATTTGATCGCGCCACCTAGGGATCAATTTGGCGTGCAAAGCTAACTGTTGTGTCGACGTGACAAGACCAATGTAGAAGCGCCGTTGAATTGGCCGTGCCAGCAGACGCTCGTAAATTGCCGGCAGTCTCGGCTTACTTCGGATGGCTTCCGTCTCGCTACTAGGTGAAGCTTTTTTGAATATCTCCAGCGGGGGAGGATACGGCGTCGCGTAATCTGCGCCCGGGTCTCCAATCAAGTCCAGACGCCGGTCTGCGAATATTTATATGATTTTAAATTGACGCGAACGCAATTCAGGCTGACGGGCCGAAAGTGCCGGGAGAAAATTGCCTCTGCGTTGACTTGAACTAGCTTAGGAAAGCCTGCAGTCTCCACCGACGTAACATCTCGGTCAATCCCAGTAGTGCTCCTGCGGCGCTTTTTGTGAAGACGAAGCTTATTCATAGAGGGCGCTGGCTTCTGGTATTTTTTTATGAGCGCCGGTTGGACAATTATCTTTTACGGCGGCCGCTATAACTTTTTTATTATTATTTAAGAGTACGGCTTATGGAGGCGATTATTATCCTTGGAGGGCGCTGGTGTTCGGGTCCGTTCTCTTTAGTGATTATGCTGACCAGGTGGCGTCAGGTTCTATGTCGCGCGATAAGTCCATTGTAGCCGCTGGCGTATGTAGTCGCATTAGCAAAGCGTTCGGTTTCTTCCCCTTTCAATTCTTTGGCGTCGGGGAGGCTGTTACGCGGTTCACGAAAAGCTAAAGTGGCGCTAACAAACACGTTTGCGGTGAGCGCGAAATGATCTGCGAAAAGTGTCTGCGGGCACGAAAAACAAACAAACAACCTGGTTAGAAACATCCGCTTAAGACCTCTCCTTTATTCCAACCCTCTTTCTTCAGTGCGTTGTTGATGGTCAGGGTTTTCCTGCATGTTGTACTTCGGTGCTGCAATGCACGATGAATTTTTGTGCTAGGATCCAAAGGTTGCTGTAAAATAAATCTGGGTGAAAGTGTAGTTAACATACTCTCCACAGGGCCAATGGCGCTGCGATGCGTAATACAAATTGAATACGAATGGCAGAGTGTGTGAACTACTCTTACAACCAGATTTTGTCTTGCTATAACCTAATTCTAGCACTGATGACAGTTCATCAGATTTTTCTCGAGTTTATCAGTAGGTAGTGTTTTAAGCGTAATGGATGCTGACAATTTCGACTTTTATTTTTTTTTTTATTATTTGTTTTGAATTTATTTAAATTTTAGGTTTGATATTTAACAAGTATGTCAAATCTCCGTCTCTGGAGTTAATTGGATTATATTTGCCACTTTGTTGTGGTTATTAATTCTGAGTATTTGGATGCTCAAGCAAGTATTTTCAGTTGTGCGTAGGATTCCGAATAGGTAGTTAATTAAAAAAAAAATGTTTTGGTGGAATCGTCGGAGCTCAATTTAATTGATAACTATTCATAAACACAAAGTGTTAAACTCCTAACCACGATAAAAAGCGATTTTTGTAATCACCAATTTTTATTTATTATTAAAGTATTTCTTGCGAGACTATCATCCTATTTAGTCAGTTTTCTATATGAGTTTCAGTTCGGCCTTTGGACTACCCACGTAGCGTCGATGCAGCGCTCTCAGACGTTACGTAAACATTCGACAGGCGTCATTTATATACTTTCCAAAACTGATCGTTTCCGAACGACCTACTGCTCCGCTGTTTAGTTTTTCAGTGGCAGTTATTTCGCACGCGCCGAGTGATTTATATCAACCCACGCGGCGAGTCAGGGTTGCGCTGCCTTCGATAATCAATCGCTGCGAACTAGAACCTCTGCACCTTTCTGAATTGGCTTCTGCAATTATCCCTAGATGGCGTCGTCTTTTTTTGTTTCTATTGGGCGCTGCCTAAAATTTTTGAATTCATAATTTTTTGATTTTTTTATCATTGCAGTGAAGTTTATTTTAAATATTATGTTCCCTTGGTGTTGCTATGGCAATATGTGAAGGACTCATTTTCACCAGTACGCCGGCATCGAATAAGCAAGAGCCCGCGTCAGAAATCGGACGGCCGCATAGCAGTCAACTCCAAAACCGACTGGGCTACGAGTCGTACTATTGAATATTTAAGTTTAATTAACTATTTAGTGAAACAACGCAACCTTTATTTTTATATGTCGGTCAATCAGAAGAATACTTTGGTAACTCTACCTGCTGTTTGCGTGTCATATTATGACTTGTTTTATTTTCGGATTAATTCTTATCAGTACCGTAAATTACCCTGAGATAGTCTTACCAAATACGAGAAGAATGCGAGAAGGAAGTTTCGTAGACGTCCTAACTCAACTATTAATTTTACCAAATACGTACGCAATTAATTAATGTTATTTGCCGTTAGTTTGGTGGACTACATTTCGCTCATGTTTAATTGTATTTTCTTATCAAATTACCCTCAGATAGTCTTACCATTCCTTATTTTGGTTAATGGTACACAATATGGTGAATGCATCTTAATTTATATATTCAATGCAACATTTCGTGGATCCCATCTGTATTTTGATTGTACTTATAGGTGTCAAGGTGAAATTCGAATTTAAATTTAAAACCAAGTTATCTATTCTATAAATTGATTTTTGAGTATCAAAGGGCACATGCCACTGCGTTGATGAACCAGATAGCTATGCTTTATAGCCATGCTTTTAATACCAATGTTTTATGTCAGATGTCTTAGACATGGGTGTGGCAGATGACCACAGAAAAGCGCCGCCATCGGGGAAAATTGTAACCACAGTGGTCCAGCTGGTGTGGCACTCTAGGCTATGTTAGCAAACCGTCCATATAAATTCCTGAGGGATGCATTGGAAAAGGTGATGAATTGCGTTTATAGCTGCGAGAAAGTGGAATTGAAATGGCTCTGTCGATAAGTAATGGGGTTTTGTACGAAAGGGTTACACGTTCGTATAGGTTTGAGAGAATGGTACGATTTTTTTAATAGAGTTTGGCCGTTATACGGGTAAATCGAAATTGTTTGATGAAGAATAATGCGTTCCAGTTACGAAGCTCATTTATAAATATTTTCTAGCGCGTGGAAATATTTTAAACTTACACTTACTAACACGACAGTTATATCACGTTAGAATAAATATTCCGCTCAAATTTATCGCTTATTTTATCGATCACGCGATCCCATCAATCTTTCCAAATAGTTCCAAACACGCAGGACCATATGTGGTATTCTAGCAAGCAGTTTACTGTGGGAGAAACTGTGGGTTGTACACTTGGAAACGGGAACGAATAAACGAATGGGTAACATGCTTCGAAACAGCACCGAAAGTAAAGACGAACTGAGCTTGCCGAATTTTTCTTTTTTATGAAATAATATCGCTGGTACAGGGACAATTAAGTTCAATATTATGCGAATGTGATTTTTTTCTTGACAATCAATTATCGTCATCACCTAAGTTAATATCGCAACAGAAGATTTTCTACCCCTCTAATCGCTTGATCAATTATTAAGGGGTACGCTTCCACAGGTATCTCGAGATCGACTAACGAAAGCACGAGTCAGAAATCGAAACCGGGATCGCCGCACACAGGGTTGATGCTCTGCCATTGAGTTACGACAACCGTACCTCCATTCCAGAGGTGTGGCCCTATTCGCTGAATAGTCTGATAAAAAAAATTATTATTTAAATCTAAATAAGAAATGAAGTCCATCTACAACTATTCAAGCATTTAGAGGGGTACGAACTCTCCTGGAGTTATATTTGTTTCAGATGACGATTATATGTTGTAAAATGCCAGGCACACCAAATATAAACGATAGCATCACCCTCTTCTGATAATTGTGCGAATGATATTGATTTTGGCACTGGTCTTAGGATGGATTGGGTTCGCTTTTTCCCGAAACGCTAAAGCGAAAATCCCGACGAACGAATCAAGAGACGCCAGCTGTCATCTAAAGTAAAAGAGGGGTTCGTTCTCTTTCTTTCAAGTGGTGTAATTAGTCAAATTGCTTTTTGAACGAAAACCGTTCCGGAGAAAAAAACCAAGGATCAAAACGATCAAGACTGATTTCGTGAAAACGTTCGACTCACACGTTCAACAAGGTATCATTAACGATGAGCGCCCTCTGTTGCGTAAATCGTGAAAAGCACGTCTTTCAATTCAGAATCGCAAACCTTGGATACTCGCTGTATGGCGCTGCAGAAAAACAGTTTAGCACCATCCTTATATGGTAGATATTTTTTTTCCTCTGACTTTGTAATCAACTAATTGATGCGACAAAAAAGATCAAACAAAATCCGGAGGTGTTATCTCGTATCTCTTAATGTATATTGCGTATTCGTGATATGGGCTCTGTATCGGTTAGCAGGACACCGTAATCCCTGGCATCGTTCCAGAGAATGATTTGAATTGATCATTGGAGAGCTGGTGATACCTTTTTTTGTAGCTAAAGTCAATTTAGCACTTTTAGCCCACTTTGCGCTGAAATTAAGATTTTCCGAACCGAGCGCTACTAGCGATAACAATTGCAATCTGACATCAACTGTCGAATGAAATAAATGTGCTCCAGTTATTCCAAAAAACTTTTCATTTATATTTTATTTTTGGGTAACATGCTGCCATTTTGCAACTTAATATTTTGAAATATTAATATTTTGTATTGCGTAATCCATTTATTTCATCTGTTTCTGTTTTCAATCACGGTTTTGGTCACGGGTCTACGATATTTTTTTAATACGAATAAACACGACAGTGACTCAGTGGGTATGGTCTACTGAGTATGTGGTCCCGGGTTCGATTCCCGGCGCAGGCTTTCGTTTATTCGATCCTGTGGTACTGGCGTCTCCCCTGAGCTTCCATTAGGAAGTCCAGGGCATAGGGGTTGATCCTGCAGCCTAGCTATTCCAGCTGCCAATCCCCTTCCCTTCCCTTCCCTGCCCCTCACATATCTCCATAGACACACGAGGGTGCAGTAATCTTGTAGTGCACTAGGCACTACGGTCATTTAAAAAAAAACTGTGAATCCCAGCACAAATGATAACTACCCCTCACATATCTGTCGAAATCGAAAATCGAAGCCAAAACGGCAGAACACCAGCTTGAATTAACCCCAATAGGAAATGGCCAAACTTGATACAAGGATTTGAATGTGCTAGACAAAGCAGCAATGCGGCTATGCGAATTACCCTCTCACCTTCATCCCACTCCACCCCACTCCGAGGTTGTTCCAAGGTCTTCCAGCAGTGCGTCGTAAAAATAAGAGGACTTTGCAGCAGCAGATCGCATTTGCACTGTACAAGTGGAGCACAATTGAATTATAACTTGTTTGTCGCCTAAATTAGTGCTTGCATGGCTTATTTCGAGTCTGGCAAATTTCCATGGTTTCCTTTCCTACCGGCTCTGATCGGCAACTAAATGTGAGTAATTGTTTTCGAATTGCCTATACACCATTGTGCCAGATCTCCAAATCCCCTCCTCCCATACAGTCTGCCGCTTCTCCACACAAATCTGATGAAAGCGCCTTCACTTTTCTCATTGTCACCCCCAACCCCACTACCACTGCCCCTACCATTTCGTATGTGTAGTGTGTACACACACACACACACCAATACCACAAAAGTTTTGTTTCAGTTAACTTGGTTGAGAGCGCTACCGTAGAGGCTGCTGCGGTGGCGATGTTGTTTTTGGTATTCCGGCTGAGCGCTACACTGAGGTCTTATATAGCGAACGCGCGATAAAATTGGAGAACCCAAAGAGATGTAAAAGACAGAGCGCACAAGTAGTTACCACTTTGGTAGAATAGGTATATCGATCAATAGTGATATATGGATACTAAGCTGCATCGCGTTAATGATAAAATTATAAAGATAAAGTTCGCTCAAGGACTAGCGATTTTATTTTCGTCTTTGCGAAATAATGATTGCCGCACATTGATAATTGATGATTGCCACACATAACGAATGTTATTAATTAATTTATCTGTAAACTGAGAACGGTTTCCAATTTTGCAAATCCTAAAATGTTCTCAACACACAAAAAACTGCACAAGCTGAATTGGCAGTTGTGTCATTTTATGACATTCTACTTTTATTTGCAGCGGACGACGGGAAAATGAAAAAGGAAAAATTTCAGCGGTTTCCTAGAAGATAAATGATCAGTAATGGCAGGTCAACCATAATCATCATCGCCTACCGCTCAGCTAGCGTTTACAAATACAAGCACCCAGGGGTCTAACCCCTTTCTGATATCCTTGGGTGAACTCGTCTCAATGAGTTGATCTGAATTAGCAGCCGTTCGGGCAATTAAGAAGACGATCGAGCGAGGAGAGAGGCAAGGCGACCGATATAAGGCAGATTAGAAAACCGGCCGCCATAAATTGCCTGTGACCTACATCGCCCACGCTGCATAAGCGCAATCGACCAAAGGCGGATTTTCTGAGTCAACGAACGGATTACGGTTCGACCATGTAACGAAAAAAAAATGGAAAACAATAATGACCAGTCAATAACAATATATCTGGCACACGCAGTGCAGCAGTGTTCTTCGAGCCGTTAACCCTTTTCTCGTCAATTGATTGACTTTCGAGGCAAAGTAAATTTTTTTTTTTATAATTCACCGTAGCGCCTAGTGCACTACAGGAATACTGCACCCTCGTGTCTCTATGGAGATATGT
>JAUJYS010002766.1:0-14159 GCA_033995665.1 Melogona broelemanni | reverse complement strand
ATATGAGATGAACTCGCGCTTAAAAACTGTCGCTGCTGTATACGGGGAAGACAGACGTTATATGCATGTCGTCACGTAGAATTCCAGCGAGTGAACCACAGTAGGCAGTTTCTCCAGCCAGGAAGATCACCCAATCGCCATTTTGGACACCCTGCAGTCAAATTGGATCGCGTCTCGATTGAATCGGAAGTTTACGCTGACTATAAATAAACACCCCAAGGTTCCTGTTTTCGATGGGTGACTGGGGGTAATCAACTATTCAAATGGCCAAAGAAAAATGTATGTTTCCAAACGAGTATGACGTGTTACACTGCTATAGGCATTTGGAACAAGTTTTCAAAACAAAATCGCTCAATTGCATCTTCCTATGTACGGCTTTAATTATTTCAGTTATTTCTCAACTCAAATCGAATTAACAAAAAAATTGTCAAGAGGGTATTCGAAATCCCTGGTGAACCTATAGCAGGATGATGCATTGTACTCGTCTTCAAATGTATTTTGTCAACACAATCGAGTCGCCATATTTAATTTTTTTTGGACAATTGCTGTATGATATCGAAGGTCAACGTTTTGCTGCTGAAAACGCTAATTATACACAAAAAACTCCAATATTTATCTCTCCTTCAAAAGCCCGCATTCGTAAGGATGAAGTATGAAGTAAAAAAAAAACATAATTGGAAAAAATGTATGCATGCTTGTAAATATATAATTATTTAAGAAAAAAAGACTTGAACGTTGGAAACTATTCCCAATCACTTCATTTTTGTCTGGGACTGAGTGTTTGACCACTGCACTGTGCCTGATGTATTTATTTGTCTCTCACACAAAAACCCCACCCGTCGGTCGCATTTGTCGTTGATGTACAGTGATTTTTGCTTTGGAGAACAGTCCAAATATGAAGGTAGAGAGAGAGTGAGCGCGGTGTCACGGGAATCGTGGACGGCATTTCGGCGGTGAACAGGCCGCCGAAAGCGTCCCGATTTTGCCGTACATGTTTCACGGGCATCTGTGTCAACCTCCAACAGCATTTTTTCAGGAGTCATATTGTTTCAATGTGTATATTCGGGTATTATGTATGTATACATGTGTTACCGCGTTGACTATATATATATGTATTCTCGATCGAGTATTTTGATGATTTAAAAAAAAAGAAGAGAGGTTGTAATATATGCTGGTGGCCAAATTTACATATATGTTTCTGGATTATTTATTATGTGTGCCAGGTATATTTGCGCGTGATTCGCGATTGATTCTTGTTTTTTACTAATTTAGATATGTCCCGCTGTTAAAACTGGTCTATCGTTGCGGTGTGGAGACGTTTGCAGTCTCGTCGAAGTGGTCGTGAATTTGGTATGCATCGGTGTTTGAATATCACGACGCACCACCATTATATATGTATGAATGTCAGGAGTGACTGATAATAATGTTGCCCCCTCCCCCACCCATTAACATGTAATTGGCGAGAATTTCTAATTTAGGCTGAGTGCCGGGATTAATAGCAAATTATAATTAATTAAATTAACATCATGAAAACGAAATAATTCGAACTTTTTTTTTATTAATAGAAGTATGGTTAGCTACAGCGGGAGCTACATATTTTTTTTTCAATTATGCCCACGTTTATACACGTTATTTATTAATATATACCAATAATATAAAGTTTGAGATTTAATTTTTTCTGCAAAACGTTGTCGCTGAATTTTTTGTGGTGTATGGGAGGGGGGGGGAGGGATAAGGATGTACATGTAAAATAGATTATATTAGTTCGTTTTTGTTGAAGTAATCAAATTTCGAAATCACAACGGGTCCAGCGTGTTAAGTTATTTTTAACGTTAACAGATTTGTTGTAAAATTGGAGAGAACCAGAACCTGAAATTCACGTTGTCAATTTTTTCGCTATTATGTATTATTCTACGCACTCGTAAACTCGCCTAAAGATGTACGAGCATCACCTAACTATAACCCTGAACCTTTCGCCCTCAAATCATTGCACAGTAAACATACGCACGTATATTTAATATTTATATGTATTCACACGCACATCCACTGTAGATATTTATAGTAGTTTCATTCTCTACTTCCTCGAATTTATTTTCTGCTGTCGGGTCATTTTTTAGCAATGTAGTTTTGAGTAAATTGGATTATTCTCCAACGTTGCGCTATATCGGCTAGAAATCAACTTTTGGGGAGCAGATTTGGCACATCGGTGTAAATGACAACAAAACCACAGTGACCCAAGTGTTGCTCCGATTCGCTTTATATTTCACCCCGTCTCCTGTATAGCTAACAACAACTATAGTTCATATATTCGGTCCCCTGTATTCGACGACCTTAGGTGCCCTCAGTGTGTACTTATGTATGTTTTACCGACCTTCCCTCACCACCCTATCCAATGTACGTGAGTGGAATTGTGTGATTGAACCGAGATAATTAAAACTAGAGTTATTTAAGAATTGAATATATTGTAAAAGAATGTACATACAAATACCAAATGATCTGCATATCTGTTTATGGTTGTTTGATTTACGATGTGTTTCAATGTTATACCTCATGCCCTGTTCAGCGAGCAATTGGTGCGGCAATGGACGACAAAACGATGCTTGTCAGCATACGACAGCAGCGCCACCTTGTGTAGCGCAGGTGTTTTAGCAGCTACATTTGCAGGGGTGTTTCGGTCACTGCATCCGAAGGGGTGTTTCGTTAGCCACCTTCGAGGGGGTGTTTCGGTAGTTATATTTCCAGGGGTGTTTCGCTAACTACATTCGCAGGGTTCATTTGAAAGTGATGCTTGGTTGAATTTCATAGCGACAACAAAGAAATATGTGACTCAACGGTTTGTTGTCGGTTGCTTCTTCGGTCAGTGTGAACAGGGTATCAGTGAATATACGAGCGTATATGAGTGGGGTGCGCAGTGATCTTTTTTAAGTTTGATTTTTTTTTTCCTATTCGATGTACATACGTTTCATTATCGCTTGTTGTACATTTTCGTTTTTTTTCCTCATTCAAACAGACACACACACACACATGCAAGTATGTTTTTTGCCCACTTACTATTATTATTTTTTTTTGTAACAAATAAGCTGTATGCCTAAGATTTTGTTAGTTAACTTGCATATATAATCGAGGTAATGGTTTACTGTTTGTATTAACTCTGTTATTCATACGTGGAGTAGATTTTCTTTTTTTGTAAAACTTGTGTTCTATATCTGTGTCAGGAGGATCGCCCCCCATAGATGATCCGTAGCCATTTCGTCGTAGCCACAGCTCTCGATATCTTTGAATGTGTAACTATAATTAACCTCTTCGCGCTAGGTACTTATTGCCCGAGATATATTGTTGGACTGGTTGGCGACTGATTTGTCTTGACTCCATGTATATGCACGATTGCCGTTATGAATGTTATGCGCTAAATTCTGCATAATAACAAGGACGGTTGGCATTTTCACGTGTGTTTGCCCTAGAGTTAGATTGGTTTTACATTAGCCGTAAACCGTCTACGGTGAGCCTCGTGATGCAGGCCCCCACTTTGCACACGTTGAATGCTGCTGCCTAAGTGGTTGCCGACAGCTTGCAGCGTAGCGGCAGCAGGGACCTGTATGACGAGGCTAACCGTGTACGGTTTACGGCTAATGTAAAAACCAGCCGAACGGAGCAGGACGATTGTATTTTACCACCGCCGAGTGGTTAATGGGGCATTTAATGCTCTTGGTGGGGAAACCCATTCCCTAATTAGTTGATTAGGCCAACATTTAAATGGATATGTATCTCGTCGCATATAGTTCTTCGTGTATTATATGTTTGGCAGACGTAATTTATTGTATTTGCAAAGATGCCAATTTCGTACTTGACAGATGTAGAATCAAGAAACTATAGAAGTGAAATTTTTCCTTTCTCAAGTTGCTGAGACATATACATATATATACTGTACTAGCGCCAAATTCAAAGGCTTCATGCATACATAATGCATATTATATACAAAGTTACAAACGTGTTACGGCTTTCTTGAAATAGTAGCAAGAAATCAAAAAAATAATTGTTTTGGTCTGATCTACAAGTTTTATATTGTCATTTCTCGCAACAACGAAATGACGTTCTCAAATTGCACTCTGTGCATCAAAACGTGAACAATATTTTTGAATATTTGTGACTAAAAAACGCACCAATTTAACTTGTCAAATAATAATATATTTGAATTTTGAAAGCATCTCTGTACTTGTCTTCAAAATCAATGTAACATACGGAAACTACCACATGTCAAAACACTCGCATTAAAATTGGCTACCTTTGTACACATTTAAAACCAATCATTGTGAACTTATTTTATTTACGAACATATTTCATTCAAGTGTTGTGTCACACGCTACGTCATTCGTATAGAAATCGGTATTAAGACTAAAAATATGCATTCTGCACGTCGCAAGTAACCAGAAAATCCCCTCAAAACACAATTTTTTTTATACCATCGAAATACCCATTAACTCATGACTTTTTACGAAAAATCCCAATTTTTTGACAACGCGGGTTATGGGTCAATTCGTATATATATCAACTTTTAGACCATTAATATGCAATCATCCCGTGCTAACTATCCAGGAAAATCAATAAAAACAGAACTTTTCAAAAGGTAAAGAAATCCCCGAATTTTGTTAAAATTTCCATAGCTCATAATTTTAGTTTGTATAGGAGAATATAAGAGAGAGTGTATTAGGGAGACCAGATAGCTTATTGAGTTTTTTTTTAATCACCGTAGTACCTAGTGCGCAATAAAGGATTACTGCACCCTCATGTCTCTATGGAGATGTGCGATGGGCAGGGAAGGGATGGGAAATGCCAGCTGGAATAACCAGGCTGCAGGATCCACCCCTAAGCTCTGGACTCCCTAATGGAAGCTCAGGGGTGACGCCAGTACCGCAGCCGGGTGCAATACCATCTGGGCTACGATGTGTTATACTATTTTAAAAAATTTTACCAAAATTCTGAGTGTTCATTATTAGGGATTGAAGAGCGCCGAATGTTATTTGGATTGAGTGGAGAGCAGTTTTGCTGCTTGGTGTGATTGCATGCTACAAGGGGCAGCTCAGTTTTGGGAATGAGTTGCAGCGAAAAGGCGAGTGATGACGCAACAATCGCTTTAGAAAATTAAAAATGGCGGACTCCAGAATTTTTGTGTGTTATGTTTCGGTAAGATAAATAGATAATATTATATCCGCGTCTTCATTATCGGTTTCGGTGACGATAATCTCACTGCATTGGCAGCTTCATGTTCAACAGGTAATTTCCTGAAAAATGCTGCTAGATTTATTTGTGCCAAAAGAGATTTTGTTGTCTGGGATCCGGCCAGTGAAGGTCGGGGCAGGATTTTGCTGCGCAATTTGTTGGCGATAACAATGGAGTTTGGGTGCGTCGATTTTCCAAGTTAATTTATTGTCGTTCAGATCGAATTGTAACGTACTGTTTCACAATAGCGCAACGCAATACTAAATTCTAATGCAATTAAATCTGAAGCTGGCGAAATCTGATTTTTTGTCGATCAAATTCTAGATCAGCAAAGATAAAATGTATTATTGCCAGGAAAGCTTTGAAATGTACTCCAATAGATGCTTTGAGAAACTATTTGTTCGCTGATGGCAGAATAACCAATTGTTTTCAGTTACACGTTATCCTAATTATTTATGCCGAACGCCCCTCGTTAATAAATGTGCACAATGGCTCATTTGTTTCTGGTTTGATACGTCTGGGATTGACATGCATGAAGCTTAGCTCACATAACATGAACATCGTATGTTCGAGTTAATAAACTACTAAACTTAAAAAATGTGCCCTCCATAATTACTCAAGCGATTAGGGCGATACAGAATCTCATGTTTGTGATATTCACTTCAGTGATGACGATAAAAAAGCAAAAACATGTGGCCCAATAAAATAAGTAAATAACAGGAGTGCTCTTCGCGGAGTTTACTTAGAATTGGTTGGCTCGTTCCAATGTGAATAATTTTGTATTGTTTTTAATTTCAGGTAAATGGATTGATGGTAGGATAATAGAGTCGATACGCCCCATCGACGTCTTATACTTATAAATGAATTGCTTGGGTTGGTGGAGCAACCATGCTCTTAGGGTAAGATCCATTTTCTGATATCAAATTTTGCAGCACCTTTTCTGTACCAATAGTCCAGTCCATGTACGTCTACATTTACCGATTCTGTGTTTGCTAACAGGATCACCCAAGCTTGGAGAGCCCTTCTAATCCATTTCATGAAGCTGTTCGGAGAAGCTGTTCTAGATGCCTCGGCTGCTACGAGATGTGGGAAAACTAATTCGTTGAGAGAGAATCCACAGGTACTTATCTGCTAGTTTGACATTTAGTTTGACTCTTTAAACTGATAGTCCAATGGAATTGATTAGGATCGATGATGAACTCTATTAATCCCTTCTTCTGCATTGTTTCCAGTTGACGTCCCCACAAAGCTTGTGTACATCTACGAGCCCCCCCTAATTGAGGTTCGACCATCTACAATCAGGTGGCTCACTTCATTCTTCCGTGCCTCAGTTGTGAGATGTGGAAAACCAACTTGGGGAAATTGGCACCTAAAAGCTACGTTCGTTTCGCAAGAATCTGCAGGTACCTATTAGACTTGACTGCTTTGGCGTTCACTTTTTTCAACTTCACCTGTTATTGCTCCGTGTTCTGTAGAACATCATTATTCACCTGTTAGTCCAAAAAATTGCGGCGTCATTTATTTACTTCCATGATTGCAACCTACTCTTTTTTTTTCTCCTGCGATCCCCTATTCTGCTGAATTTCCAACAGGCCTGATGTTCGATGTCCCCACCGATCCTGTATACGTCATCAAGTCATCTCCTGCACCTCTGCAAAGTACATCATCTGCAGGCTGCTAATCTACAATCAACAGTATGCTGATCTATTCCCTTCACCAGTGTTTCGGCTGTCATTCAACAGGGAATATCGAGGAGAATATAAATTAGGATCAGAAATTCAAAACTCTAGCTATTGCTAAAGAAAATTGGAGACGCAATTGATAAATTGTTATGAATGAATAAGCCATTTACTACGCTACAGAAGCGCCACTCTCGGAGATATCTGCAATCTTAACAACTTCAACCATTTTTGAATTTTGTTGCCTACGTTGATCACTGTGTTATTTGCTGATTATGATGATTGAATTCGTGCGTGATTGATTTGTGGTGCGAGGGTCCAGTGATAGTGGGGGGCTAGGAATATCCCGGAGTTCTAGTGAAAATGTGCCCCTCACACAGACAATGCTGAAAACCTTAGAGGGACACTATGAATTAGTAGTGTTCACCAAATTGCCAGAGGTGCTACATCGTCGGCCTACAGTTAGAGCTGTGACAGTTGTGCACAGCCAAAAACCGGACCTACAGGACAAACTGGAGCAGCACCACTGCCACCAAGCAAAAGATCACACGTGACGTCACCACCGAGATCACTTCCCTGCCCCTGTTTAAAGCTGCTCAGGCACATACAAGGTGAGTTGTACTTTGGTGCGTGGGCTGATGTGTTATATGGTTTTGTTTGTGCCAGATAAAGACATTGAATTTATTAATGCAGATAGATTTAATTGATAATGTAGATGTCATTAACACTATTTGGTGAAAAATGCATCCACTAATTCGTTAGCCAAGCATTTCGTCAATAAGTGTAGTCAATGGTCACATCTTTTCCCCACGTTCTTATACTAATGCTGTCTGGGTTTTTTTTTTCAGATCAACAATTGACTGGCTTGCAGACTGATGATCTTTGGACCAACTTCAACAATTCGGTTAAGTGATGAAAATGTGTGTGATGAGTTTGTGTGGGTGGTGTAATCAATAAGCAGTTACCTTAATTTAGGGTCATGCCAAATATTTTAACGGGTTAAGTGGAGATACCCTTATCGAGTTCAATAGTTAATTGGTTAACATACAAAATTTATATATTTACAGCCTATCCTTTATAGCTGAAAAAATTAGTTCAGAGATAAAAAACTATCTTTGATCATTATTTTAAACAAGTACGAGTATTTAAATATCTACACTAGCACTTATTTGGAGTGATTGCAAGCTTTGTTTGCAACTGTTATTTATTTTTTTTTATATTTCTAGCAGTCTTTTAGTAATTGAATTGATTAATGTGCAGTTTTATAATATGATATTCATTTAAAAATAAGTATAGTGATGACACAAAATAAGTCAATGTTAAATTTTCTTTATATTTAGTCTGCCTGTTAAAAAAGAATAAGTGCAACCTGCTCGTTGAATACACCACCCTGGTTTCGGTTGCGTACAACTTCTTCATCCCTAACAGCAGCCTGGTGCTGTTGTTGGCATTTGGTGGGAGTTGTATGGATCCGGACCCGTTGTCATTTATGTTATTGCTAGTGCGTTCTTTAGTTGCGCTCCCTACTGGTTGCGATAATTGTAAGCGATATTCACGTGCCATTCATTCCACACTTATACAAATATTTCAAACTTTTATCGTCAAAAACTTATCATAGCTCGGCATTGCTCGGCCAGTCGGTATTGCAACCGCCTTACGTTTGGCAGGGATGTTCCGGGTTCGATTCCTGGGCACATAATTTTCTTTAATGATTAAAAACTGGTTCGATTCCTGGGCACATAATTTTCTTTAATGATTAAAAACTGGAAATAAAAAACCTGTATATTAGAAATAATTACATAATTAATATGCTATTAAACAATTAAGAATTTTAATTAATTATTATAACCAATATAAACATGGAAATAATATTTTTTTCTTGTATTTTGTATGTTTTAACTCTTAACTAAAATGCATCCACTAATAATTTAAATCTTACAAAATATGTTTTCAACTTTTAACTGTACCCAAAATGTGCGATTTCAAACATACTTAATAATGTTTTCCTTAGCCAAAAGTAATACAACATTACTAGAATATTAATTTTAAATATGATATAATGGTTGGAATGGCACTTGTTGAATAGCTCAATTATTTGCACTTGGTTGGGGGAGCTTGTGTGAATAAGGGTTGACCGATTCCTAGTGTATTAAGATTTAGGTTTTATATTAATACAAGTGTATGTAATTCATTCGCAAACTTTGTAGGACCAACTATCTGCGCAATAATTCTCGCTTAGAATCTGCAATAGTTATGATTTTAAGTAGCAATATTTTATTGATATTTACTCTATAAGAATAAAATAAATAATAATATATAGTCATTAAAGTACAGTAGTAAAATGAATTTAAAAGTAAACATAACCAAGATTGTACAAAGTTCCGACATATTTTTCACGCACTGTTTTGAATGACCGCAAAAATGAATAATTCGTGTGCTAAAAAAATTCCAAAAGTTTGTGTTGATCAGCTCTTATTAATGCACGTAATATTAATATGATTTAAAATACCGTATTTTGGCTAGCCAGCCTGTGCTTCATTTTAGTTCTATTGACATGTAAGAAGATATCGGTCAATCCTTATTTACAATTTTGTTGTTTTTTGTGTCCCTGGAGATACGATGCGAGTGAAGGTGGTGCTGGTGTAACTAGATGGTGCGTTTAATTTAATATCAAACAACTCACACAAAAAAAATGTCCAATATTACCAAGAGTTTCAGAAAGTAAACTTTTCCTTCGTATGAAAATATTATAATTATATTTAGCAAAAATTAATAACAATTCTGGGCCAAAACATGAATCTTTTCTGTCTTGTTATTACTGTTAGTAGGAGGAAATCTAAAACGTAACAGTAACACAAATATCTAGTTATTTAAATGGGTAATTGATTGATTTCTCTATACCGTTTTAAAATTAAATTAAGATTTGCAATTATTAATTTTTTAAATGCGCCTCATTATCTAGTTATACCAGTACCAACTTACAGGCTGCGATTTTTTGTTTGAAGTGACATGATCACCATTTGACATCCACTGCGTGCCTGTTAGTTGAAGTATTGCCTTTAAAAACATAGCTTTGTCTTTATATCTATCACTAGACTTGTAATATTTAAATTTTTAATAAGTTTATATTTTTAGCATGAAACTTCTTTGTATAGAACAGACTAATGTAACTTATTACAATTACAATATTTACCCGCAAGCAGCCCCTTTTAATGGGGGCCTATGGCGGTTTTTAGATATGAACAATTCTAATTTAATTTGCTACTCTGCGTAATTTTGGTGCTGTACTGCCCAAAGCACAACAAAATATCTAATAGTTGAATATGTATAAGTCTCACAAAAAAATATTTAAAATTATATCTAATCACTAATCAAGCACGCTTTGGATTCAAAATTGTGATCAATGGCTTTTTGTTGGTATCTCCAGTGCCATGATTAACAACAGAGAACACACTTGCAATAAATACCATTTTCTTGCAGCAAAAATAGTGGAAGTTGGCTTCGTTAACTAATTATATTGGTTAAGCTTGTTATACAAGGTCGTAGATAATGAAGCCCAATCCCACTATATTATGCTGCATGAAAATAGTATTTCGAATGTGCCTTTGTTGCCTTGTTATATTTGTGCGCAGTGTGAGTTTAGGGGCAGTCATTCACAGTAATGGTTGCTCATAAGTCACATTGCGCAATTTCCTTTGAAGTGCTTACTATGTGATTCAATAAAGTGTTTTCTTGAACCGTGGAACGAAAAAAATAAAGTTGGACTTAGGGTAGTATTTTTTGCTTTTTTTAGGCCAAAATTTCAATTTTTACTACAAATTTTCAATTTTTTTTTAATTTTAAGTGAAAAAAAAAATATTCTAAGTCCAAACATTGTTTTCAATTTTTTTTTCTAAGTCCTAAAATTGTTTTGAAATTTATTCTAAGTCCAAAAGCAAAATTTCGACAACAAACTTTTTAATTATGGCAAAAAATATTTTTATTTCATTTTTAGTAAACATCAAGAATAGACTGTACAATAGACAAACTCAAAAATAATTTTTGAACGTTTTTATTAATAAAAAATGCACAAAAGTAGTTATCGCAATACAAAATCAAACAATTTATTAAATGTAAGTAACGAGATCGTCCAAATTTTCGTGAAATGAGGCAGTTTGTAAACATAGGCAATTATAATTTTAATAATTACAAGCAGTGCGATATTCGATAAACACGCCAAAAAAAATAAAAACAAAGGATACAATTACTTAAAAGTTCGTTCCATCGACAACACTGAAGCTAAAAACCAACTGGTTATCTTACCAATCTTGGTACACTATTAACCTTTGTACCCACCATACAAGCCTTTCATTCCATTCACCCCACACACAGTTGGCGTAATTTCGAATAAAGTAAAACAGCCTTGAAATTAAGTCCACAAATAATTTCGAAACTTTCAAATTTAAAATAATGTCCCATAGAAAATCACTTAAAATTACGTGGCCACCATTAATGTGTACCCAACAAAACACAGGCAATGTGTACACAACAAAGTGCGTATAAATTCACTCACGCGAAAAATTCAAGGTCTCAATAGTTAGATTCAGCCAGTTAAAATTGGCACCAATTAAACAAAATAAAAATCAATGTAACGTATAATCTTAATAGCATTCTATGTTTGAGCCATTTTTTTTTAACTAAAGCTACTTTTAACTCTACTCGCTCGAAAAGCTAGACTCGTTTGATTATTTAACTTGCACCGGCACTTTTTGGGGAGGCTGAACACAGGCTAAATGTGACTAGGGCAATCACTAGGACATTTAATAATTTGGTGCGTCAAAATTAACCAATAACAAACTGATAACATGCAACGATCAATTTCATTAAAAAAAATAATAAATAGGAAAAAAATAACAATATACTCGTTTACAAGGAGCAAAGTCGTTTTTTTAATTTTAAAAGGTTAATATGGTAAAGGGTAATAATTCATTACAACAAATCTCTATTAACTGGCGTGATCTTTTAACGTATAATCTTTTACACAACACCCTTAATCATGCTCGTAAATTGTTCATTTTAAAAACTAGCGATTTCTAAGATTAAAAAAATTTCTAACTACAAAATTAAATCTAACGAAAAAAACCCAGACTGCAAATATTATTCAAATATAACTTACGACTGACTCTTACACAAGACAGCAAAACCGACTAACTTTGTACAATGAAGAACCATCCAGAAAGTTCTTTGTTTTAAATTTCCGCAGCGAAGCACACAAGTCGACCAACGCGAATTTGAAAACTTAATTCATGATGAGCAATTTGTTGAACTACTTCATGGCATTGCTCAACATTTGCTCAATTTGTAGCTAAAACCATTTTGGGTGCCTTTTTTTTTTGCCCACCCTGTATATGGATGGCGCTCGTAAAAGATGCAATCAGTTATATAATGGCAAAGATGAATTCATTTCAGTCACGCGTTCACACAAAAAATATAGTGCGACATATATATGAATTATGGGTATATCGTTTTTATATTTTTAGGTATTGATCTTCGTTTTAGTAGAGTTTTACATATTCCACTTAAATGAAAAAATGTGTGAAATATCGATTCATTTTTTTGTCACGTTGTTTACAAATCGATACACGTAATTGATTTTTTTTTTCGAAAGTTTACAATGTAACAAGCTAACTTTCTGTCCTCGTGATAATCATTTGCATATGGTTTCAGATACCACCTGGAAACGTTACCATGGAATTCACTCGTATGAACTCGAATTTTGTAACAGATGAGACTCGTGCACTACAGTGAATAGAAACGTACACAGATGTACCGATCAGCGATTTTGGAAAAGGAAAAAAAAACAACCGGTAAGATAAAAAAATTGTTATTTTGTATATTTCTCCGTCACTCTATGGAGTACTCGTCACCAATCACGTTTCAATAGTTTTCCATTACGGTCCCAACGCGCTCGAACACCAGCGCCCGACAATTGTGCCAACAGTTGTCAACTTTTCATGGCAAGTTACCGCTTTGAGTTTAGAACTTGCGAGCGACTCGCTAGCCGAGATGGCAGCTGAAAAGTCCACGAAAAACTTCGTGCACGGGTTGAATAGAAGATGCCGGCCGCGGAGCGTTCCGATGCGGGCTAGATTGTTTTTGTACTGCAAATAGGTGAAAGTTGCTTCTCGCGTGTATCGACACAAACCCGATGATGATGCTGCAGGAAACAAGTTCGCAGAAAGCAATACAGTTTTTCCGCGCGCTCGGGGGATGTCTGGCGTTTTCCAACGGATCGCGCGAAGGCGAACGCATTCGGAACGACCTAACCCACGGCGCATGCGCGTGACGCGTGCAGGGCACGCGTTTGACGTCATCGGGAGTTCGTGGGCGTCTTCATTGACGATGCGGCGCGTGTACAATTACGCCGGTTCGCGGCGATTCGTGTCACCTTTATTCGGGACGGGAGGATTAAAAAATAATACAAAATGGGTTTGGTCCCGTAAAAGATAAATGGGCTAAAGCGTCATTGTTTGTTGTTTCATGTTTTCTTTCGTGGGTTTTACTTTTACTTTTTTGCTAAAGAAAAAGCTTGTGTCGTCTATTGCCTAGGAATAGCCTGAAGTTAAAAGCACGGTACTAACGTTATCCTCGTTTATTTTCATTATGGCCTTCACTTGACCAACTGTCGCTAAACCAACTAAACGTCACGTGACCGACAAACCCCCCACAAAACAAACTTAACTCACGATTTAAAAAATAATATTAATCAAAATATGTGATACAGTTGAATACTATGAATATTTACAAAAAATTAGGGTTTTTTCAAGGAGATGAAAAATTCAGTTTTAAGGTGGTTTTTTTTTTGGTTAATTGGGGCATGCTGATTCCATATTTTTTTGTCCAAAAGTCGATATTTATACGAATTAACCCCTAACTAGCTTTGTAAAGAAAAGTGTAGGCCTGCAGAAGCGCTGGGAAAGTTGCAGGACTGTTGCCGAGCTTGTCCGGCACTGAAGCAGCACCGGGAAGGTTGCAGGACCATCGCCAGACTTGTCCAGGTCTACAGAAGTATGCTGGACTATTCTACACCGCTCAAAGCACTCACACACTGTCAATACCGCGCCTTCCCGGTGCTTATCCGCACAAAGCATACGCCACGCCCACTACTCTTCCATATTAGTGCGGATAGAACAAGCAGTGTGGGGTTCGTTCCTTTTCAAAAGGAACCAGTTCCTTTTCCGTTCCTTCAATATTTGAAGAATTCGAATGATCGACGTTACGGAG
>JAUJYS010002765.1:0-14160 GCA_033995665.1 Melogona broelemanni | reverse complement strand
GATCCACCCCTAAGCTCTGGACTCCCTACTGGAAGCTCAGGGGTGACGCCAGTACCACAGGCTAACGAATAAACGAACTTTAACGAACTTTAGATAAAATCAGAGCAGAAAAGCCTGCCAAGCAAAATTCTTCCAACACTTATCATCCATTTTACACTTGAAAAGTTCATAAAAGTTGGCCGCAAAGCAAAGATTCGCCGAGCAAATGCTCTAATCTAAATCCCCTATTAGGGTAGCTCAGTCTAAGCATTCACGAGCGTTTCCAAAAATTCGGCTCACCTCCTCCAGCAGTTGTCTGAGTCGCTGCAGCTGAGCCTCTAGCTGCCGGTTGTGGTCCTCCAGGATCTGCATCCTGGCCTCCAGTCGTCCCTTGTGCTGGCGCAACAGCCTGGCTTCGGCCAACATCTCCGCGTCACGTGTCTAAATGAACAGACATAGCCAGTTAATTTAAAATTTACAATTTAAACCCGCAAACAGCCCCTTGGGGACCTATGACGGGGGCATGATGTTTGATTTTAAATGCGCATGATCTGTGATACTTTCAGCATGGTCTGGGCACCTGCGAAGCATCAATGATTAAATTTGTGAGCTCATTCATAAAATATATATATTTTAAATACAAGAGCTCGACAGAATTCGTTTGTTTTTCTTATCGGATGCTGTTAGGATTTTGTTTCGAAACATGCTTTATAAATAAATTTATATTACTTCTTGCCAGTAATTCAGCAGTTGATAAAAACACCCCACCTCTATTTTAATATTATTATATTAATTACAATTTATTTGTTCCCAAATAAGTAAATTATTAAATTTCGATTAGTTTTTTCGCCTAGCAAGTAAATTTCGATTTTTTTTTTCAACAAGTAAATATCTATTTATTTGTTCCCAAATAAGTAATCTATCCCAGATTGAAGGTGCAAGGACAATTTACCTGTACGTATGAGCTGTCCAGGGCTGGAAAGGCCGCCACCCCCTGTCTAGACCTCTGGGACGCCCTCAGTCTGTCGTATTCGGCCTGCAGGGTCTTGTTCTCCTCCTCCAGCTCCAAGATCATGGACTCGAGCTCCTCCTGTTGTTCGGCGTCGATGGCCACCATGATCTGAGCTGGACTTCTTGGCTAAATGGGGGTGGTTCAGAAAAAAGCATTACAATGTTGTTGGCCACCGAACAAGGTCTGATTTTTGTCTGAGGATAGAGATGAGGGGTGGGTAGTTGGAGATGTTTGGACTCACCACTGGCATTGTGGTTTCCCCGTTCAGGCTCTGGCAATATTGAGCAATGAGGTGATGCTCCTCCTCGCTCCTGGAAAGAGAACTAACGGAGTGGCAAATGCGGATTTGTAGAAATCAGAGACCAGTACAGAGGTGTGGGGGGTTGGGGGGGGGGGTAAATAAATGAAACATAAAATAAAAATATGACGTGTAAAACAAAAAGGATCTATGGGCTCTCGAAAAATTAGATGACAGGAATTAGATATTTAAACTTTTATTATATTTACTCTTTTATTATCTTCGGAAATCCTTGAAGTAAATTTTTTTAAAGTACTATTATCTGTATTTTGAGTACATCCATTTGTTACATATTTTAAAAATATATTTCTAAAATATTAAAATATATCGATCGCATATGTATATATCGATTTGCATAACTATTTCTCTATTTTAACTATTTGTTATCCAAATTTTAAACGATAAAAGCACCGAATATTGAGAAACGACTATATTTTTTGCAAAAACAAAACGACATTTTTTCGGTAAGAGCAAGTTGTAAGTCCCCATTAAATCCACTTGTGGGTGAGAAGAAAAGGGTGCCGACAATTACTCAATGTAATTCCCCCCCCCCCCCCCGAAATAAAAGCACGTTATATATTAACTCACGAGTCTGGCGTGGAGCTGCTTCGTCCCCTGAGTTCGACCTCGGCCAGTCGATTGGCGTAGAGCTCCAGTCGGGAATGCATGTCCTGGGTTGGTGAAGTGGGTTGGGGGGAGGCGGTCGGACTCTCCAGGTCATCGCCCTCCAGTACAGACTGGACGGGGAGGTAGCCCAGTCGCGGGTGCTTCTTGAAGTAGCGCTTAGACTTGAACTTGTTGCGGACGATGCGAGTGAAATCGCGAACGTCTTCGCCGGAAGTGGTCTGGAACGAGGGCAAAGATGAGGTTAGAGGGCTGGTCGTATTTTGCATCGTTTCGATGCAAAATACGACGAAAATACGACGAAAATACGACGAAAAAAATACGACAAAATACGAAATTTAATTTATTCATGCAAGTTTCTTGCATGAATAAATTAAATTTCAAATAAAATTATTTACTATCTGATTTTATGGATACGAAATAAGGTAATATATTTATAATTTTTAATTAAACAGTTTTTTATTATTCGAGCTCAAATTATTCTAATTTGAGCAAAATAAAGTGAATGAACTTACGGCTGAGCAATATTCTTGCATGGGGTGAGAAGGCTTGTGGTTTTTGGCTTTCCGGCCAGAAAAGAAGCAATTCTGACAGATGTCAAAGTTGAAGCACTTGAGACAGCGATACCTGAATACAGGGTGAGCAAAAGTCATTTCAAAATGAGCAACCATTAAGAGTGGTCATCACTAGCATTTTATGGAGAGAGTGAGAAAGAGCAACTAACCTCAAGCCGACAATGGGATATTCCTTGCAGATGTTACACTTGGCCTGATGTTTGGCACTTTCAGCCACGGCCATTCGATGCAAGACGGGCAACCACACCATGGATTGAGGCTCGTGTTGCATCCAGTTGAGAAAGTGTGGAGCCTGGATTTCGGTCTTGTTGCCGGCTCGTTCGAAACAGCTGCGAACACTGGGTTCGATGTTGCTGCCACCGAAGGCGGCGATCTCGCCCAACTGCTTGGGAATCTGGTGACCGGAGCGAAAAGGTTAGAGGTTAGATCGAGGTTGACATTTGGCATTTCGGGGCATTTTGATACAAGGATCGCCGCATTTGTTGGAACTGCTGGGTTTCTACATGTAACTGAAAATCAGGTTCACCGACTATCTTTAACCCTGCTTTTCGCAGATTCCTGATCAAATTTTTTATGATTTTATTTTAAAAAAGTTATTTGAAGACAGATTGCAAGAAAGGGAGTTAAAAGGCCAAAAGCAGGAAACGTCAGGGAAAAATTAGTAAATTCAGGAAACGTCAGGGAAAGTTTAAGCAGGTACCAAATTAACGTCTAAGTTTTTTCTACAAGTTCCATCTTAGAAGTAAAATTGGTTAAATAATTTGACAACAATAAACATTTCGTTTCTATTGTGAATGTTTCCAAGACTTATCCTACTTTTAGACGATTTTCCATGGCATTACATGTAAAATAACACCCTAACAAGTGTGTTGACAACGAGTAGGTCAAATAAATTTATTTTCTAGTTTCAGAAATCATGAATCGATTGGTTTTTTTTAGTTTTTACTATTTCTGCTTTTTCGTTTTGTGGGAAAATAGATTAGTTTCCTCGTTGAAGTGCAAAAAAAGTCGAGATTTGCGGACTTATATACTTGTAATTTTAGTCCTCGTCTCTTACCTGCAAACAGTCGTGCAGGAGTAATCCTAATTTACGCTGATCGGCAAATCCATTCGTGTCGGCGATCAATCGGAAGAGATCTGCAAAAGGGTTGCAACGATGGTTAGCAAAAATATTAATTTGTTCAGTGCCTTAATTCCGAATTCGCGCGCGCCAACTTACATCTGAACTTGTCTTCCAAGTGTCCCCGGCACAGAATGACGACTCCCACTTTGAAGGAGAGAACCCTGATTTGTCCGGTCCTGGCCACTGACGAAGCCGACGGAGCCTCTTCCACACGACGATCTTTAGTTCCGCTCAGACTGCCACATTGGCTACACGAACAACAAAAATATAACAACAAATTTAGCAAAATCCTCAAGATACCTAGAGTTAAAGGGGGGTTTGCACAGTAGAGATCGATCTAATTCTTTGATCCCGGCTCCATGAAGCCAAAAAACACTCCATTGATCTTTCAATTGTTAACGAAAAATTGAAGTTGAGAAAATTTTGCTCCACGCAACATTTTTGTTCCCATGTAAAATAGAAATAACCCTATTTCCATGGAGAAACCTTTTATTTTTATTTCAATTTATATTTCAAATTATTGCTGAATATATTCTAAAAACAACATTACTTGACCTAAACTTCAAGCTGTTACTTGTCATTTAACGCAATAGAACGCTCTCGAAATTGATACGGGCAGGAATATCGCTGAACGCTAGGTAGCAACAGAGTAGCGCTCTTCCTTTTATCGGGAATTCGAATAAATAGTTGCACGCTAAATTCACGTGAGAATCGACGCCATCTATTGCATAAATATTACAACATCAATTGATCGAAGCACCAAATAGCGACACAGTGTTAGGGCAAAAGTTTCATCAAGCAGGCTCCAAGCCCCGGATCAATGAATTGGATTGAAGCTGGAGTTGCGAGTAAGGGCAAGGGGGAAGGAGATTCAACTGACTTGTCATAGACGTTGAGCAGCCAGTTGAGAGCCAGATCGATGCAGAGGGGCACGTTGACCACGGACGGGTTCTCCAGCACCAGTCCATCGTAGAGGGTAGTCAGGACCCCGATAATCTCGGACACGTCGATCAGGCGGTCGTTCTGGGCGCGCAGACCGTGATGTTCAAACGCGTCCACGGCCGTGTTCATATTCAGCAGATCCACTGGGTGTTTTTAATGAGAGGCGGAGGTGGAAATAAATGAACAACATATTATATGGGATAACTTTTTCCTAAAAAAATAAACAAGATACTGTTATCCAATTAGATTACTCACGGCATAATCTCTTCTGCAACGTTCTCAGCTTCATTCCGGTCCGATAGGCCGAGAATCTGACGTCATTCAGCTCGACCAGCGAGTCCATTAATTCGATCAGCTTGGGATGATCCCAGTGAGTCGTCTCGGTAGCATGGCTAGACACGCACACAGAAACAAACACGTACAATGAAATACACGCCAATTGTCAATTATCGTCATTATAACTAATATATTAAATACATATACAGTACATGTAATTGAATTGTTTATATTGAATATGCATTCAACATGTATGATGAAGGATCACCACTCACTTGATAAAATAAGGCACTTTATTATTGGCAACAGCTCGTTCCCACGGCGGCTCAACAGAAGCTAGACCAAAAAAAAAATTAAATATTAAAAATCACAGATGATGTGGAATTTAGCGCCACCTAGCGACCAAGCAGTGGGGAGAGGTACACGGTTCCTTACCGGTGAGAAAGTGTTGTGACTGAGGTCCGAAATCCCGTCCCACCTCCCGCAACTGTTTGACCCTGTCGTCGATGGCCAACTGGAGCAGTTTCCACCTGGTGTTGAGGTCATCCACCCGGTTAACATTGGTCTGGGACAGGTGGACGTTGTTGGCGGTGAAACGGGACGCCTGGTCGTTCACGTCGTCCACTGTGTCTTGAATAGGACCGATGTGATCGCGGAAGGCCTAAGACACACAAAAGGCCAAAAGGTCATTTATCAATAAGGTCAAAACAAGGTCAATAAATTTAGGCTAAAAAAGGTCAATACATTTTTCAGCAAGCTAGGTCAATGAATTAATTAGGTGCGATCGTCGTAGACCTAGTGAAGAACTAGTGTAAGAGAGCGAGCAGCGCGATTTTTTTAATCAGTTTTACCACTAAATGTTGCCAAGGCCCCGGGTTCAATTCCCGGCTCGGGATTTCGTTTATTCGCTCCTGGAGAATCAATGTTGATGAAAATATGCCATTCACAATTACTCGAACGGTTAGAAGAGTACCTAATCTCTGATCCATCGGAACCTCAATCAAAGATTTTGCAAAAAAAAATATTTGAAAGAAAAAAAAAATAAGAAAAAATGGCCTACTTTCAATTCGTTCATCTGTTCGGGCACATGGTCAAGCAACAGCTCGGACACAGGTGGCCACCTGGACTTGAGATTTTCAGAGGCGGAGAGGGCACTGTGAAGGTTGTCCATGGCCTTCTGGAACATCTTCATGCGCTGAGATCCGAAAAATAGAACAAACTCTTAAGATAACAAGCTCTCAAACCTGTCAAATATTAATTTGGCTTTCCAATCAGTGGATGGAGGTAGAATTTCGTTGGCAGATGTGAATATAATTGCGACTGACCGATAGAAACTCTTCCAGCTTGCGTTGCCACTTGTCCACCTTCTCCAGCAGAGTGTTCCACTTCTCGGACAGCTTGTTGACTTCGCGACGAATGCTGCGGGTGATTTCCCTGGCCTGTTCTTCGGCCGATTTGTAACCCTGACGAGCGTCCGGTTCAAGATCTTTCACCACTGCAACAAATTAGCTCAAATTAATTATTTTCGAAACCAGAATTTCAATATTGCAGGGTTCACACTGAAAACTGGAACTCTGATTTCTCCAGCCAGTCCCTGCCCACTCAAAATTTTCCCCCTTTATGTCGCATAATAGTCGTCACGTCATTTAGTCGCGCGGTCAAATGATTTTCGTCATTGGGCGATAGTCATTTTTTTTCTTTCCAATTTCGGTCAATTTCAGTAAAATTTCTGTGAAATTCGACCAATTTCAGCCAATTTCGGTCAATTTCAGTCAGTTAAAATGTTCATAGGAGCCGTGTGATTGAAAATTTTAAAAATAGAATCCATGACCAAGGATAGAAACGACAACGGTTGTAGTGGACTTGTAGTTTATTAAGGATAATAAAGGTACAAGTTATTACAATTCTTCGATACGGATTTAGGCTTAAAATGGCGGCAAAAAAACGTTGTGTTACGTACAGGCTGTTAGACACAGTGGGTAGCGTAGGTGATTGATATAGCCAAACGGAAGCGGTGGTATTCCACCACAGCCGTTGAGGAACTGGAACCAGTCTATGAAATAACCTATTTCGTTTTTTTTTAATATCCTCTCTTCCTCTGTTTCGATCGAGGAATAGTCTGGGATCTCATGTTAAATGTTTTATTTTAAAAGACTCACCACTTGAGCCTCTGTAAGACCGTTCCACTGACGCCACACTCGAGGAAAATAGGAGTTGAAGAAGGGGTTTTCTTTGGTATGTGGTACATTGACCATTTTAGAGTGACCTTTTCTTCTATCTCTAATAGGAGCCTCAGTGATAATTTCTTTAACATCGATATCACAAGTTCCCTTCTGAATGCGAACGAACAATCTAAGATCGGTTTCTTTTCTTCGCACAGTGAGAATAAATTAGCAGTTTCAAGGCCAAAAGGAGTTAAGAGTTATCAGAGTGAGTAAAAGGGGACCAAAACAAACACTTTTTTTGGGGCGTTGATGAACAAACACGTTGATATAGTCTGGTGTGCATTTGCCACCTTTGTGATAATAAATTCCGCAAATGACTAGGAGAAGTTCGCCATTGTTAAGATGGGAGTATTGATATTTTGGTGACACATTGCTTGTCCTTTGATGACTTTGTCTAAGAAAGCGTTTACCTTTTTCACAATGTTTATTTGGTTATGCACGAGCTCATGTTGTATTGCGTTTCCAAGAGATACCCTCGTTCCAAGTCATACAATAGATTCCGTATTGAACATAATGCCCTTCAAGAAACTTGTTTTGAGTTAATCATGCGCATCTTTCTGTCACTTGTTTCGCAATTTTGATGGTTAAAACCATGATTAGCGTAAGTCACTTCCTCTCGGATGTTTGTATATAATAATCTTATTTTATAAGCTTAAATGTGGTGTGCGTGTGTCTGTCAGTGACAGGTTTATGTGGCTTATTCTGTTTCGCCTGCGCGACTTTTCGTGTGACTCACGCAGTGTGACTACTCTGTACACGCTCCTTCGTTCCTTGCCATTGGGTGCGTTCGCACACTGCGCCACTCATGCACTATAGCGTAAAATCAGCTCAATCAGTTATTAACGTATTCACTTCACTTACGGATGGAATCGAGTTGAAAATCTCGGCAGACACTTTTTTTTCTTTGCCGATAAACAATTAGCCTATTTTGGGTATCGTGCTGTCGATACCTTTATTACTCTACCATGAGGTTGAGGGACGTTTTCTAGTTAATTCATAAGACGAATAAAGACTTATAACGGTAAGATGAATAAAGACTTATAACGGCTATTGAGAGACCTCTTGGTCGGACTGCCGTCACATGCTTCGACATGGAATTAAAAAAAAAAATAAAAAATAACGGGTAATAACTTACAGGGGTTGATCAAAAATTTGACGAACTATTATTTATTTTTCTTACTATGGGTTTTCACCTTTAATCAGATCTTTAATCAAATAAATCTTTAATCACCTTTACAATTACAATTACAATTCCAATTTGAACCCGCGAGCAGCCCCGGGTGGTGGGGTCTATGGCGGGGGTCAATTGACCAGTTTATGAAATAACATATTTCGTTTTTTTTAATATCCTCCCTTCCTCTGTTTCGATCGAGGAATAGCCTGGGATCTCATATTATATGTTTTATTTTAAAAGGCTCACCATTTGAGCCTCTGTAAGACCGTTCCACTGACAGCACACTCGAGGAAAATAGGAGTTGAAGAAGGGGTTTTCTTTGGTATGTGGTACATTGACCAGATTTTAACCAGATTATAAACGACCTGGGACAAAATCATGTAAAGTAAGAAGACCCACAATAGTCGTTACCATCTCAGATGGCCGCAGCAGCCATGGATTAGTTCAATGGTTTTATTCTTTTATTTACCACACCGAGGATTCCGATTGATCATTTTTTAGAGCCCTTCCAAAAACTATAATTATCGTATTTCGATAACATCGAAGTAACACATTTTTATCATTTTGCATTTTGTTACAATCTCGTTCGTCTACAACGTTCCGGTTCAGCGATTTACCCTAGGTGCACCTCGTTGTTTTTGGTGTCACGCTCATAAACTCTCGATTAAAACAAAGTGTAATTTCAAACCAGAACCGCCGTCAAAATGCCGAGCAATAACACCTCATTTTTTGACATCATTAAACCGTTTCTCTATTTCCTGCACATTTTCGGAATGAAGTCAATAATTAGACACGACCGACACTTACTACTGCCAATGTACATGGGCTGTTCCATGATGATCATGTATAGCGTGGTGGCTGCCCAAGCATTTCTTTACATTTCTGACTTTTTAGAAATGAACACCATTTTTAGGGATAAGCATGGAATGAAAAACGCAACCCCCTTGCAACCACCTCAGTATCTGATTCTCTGTCAAATTGCAGTTTTCTTTATGAGTTGTGTGTTCTTACAGTGGCATCTTATTTTGCGCAGAAAACACCTGACCAAGTTGATCAAACAGATCGCAAAGTCATTTCAAATAACTGACGGAATGGAAGAGGTGAAGCGAAATGCCCGTCTTGTTTTTGGAGTAGCTCTACTACCGAGCATAATCTTAATTATTTATCTATCCTTATCCTTCGATTGTTTTATCGATTTTGTTCTACATATCGCTCCTCTCTGTATCTGTCTGAATATTCCCTTGGTTTGGCTAGGGTTTCAGTACGTCATGTTCGATTATATTAGCCGAGGCTGTGCGGGCCAGCTTGCAGATTTGGAAAGTAGTTCAGAAACGAGATTTCAATCGGCTTACACCATTCACATGAACTATTTGAACCTTATTAAAAACATCAATATGATTTGCGCACCTTATTTACTGTATGTCGTCGTCAATGAGCTGCTCATTTTGTCACACACGGTGGTGGATATATTTACTTCGCCATTTTTTTCTTCGAGTGATTCGTTTGATTCTGGTGTGGGGTGTTTCTTCTTTGTCAAGGTTTTGATTGTGGTTCACTTTGTGTTTTTCATGCTGGTAATTTTCAAGATTTTGCAACTCCGCAAATTGGTAAGTGACAGGATAGCCACAAAAGAGGCACCCAGTTTTGTTTTGGCTACAAATTGAGCAAATGTTTACAGAATGTTTTGAAATTTTGTACAAATATTCTTAAACTATTGGCCAACAAATTTATCATTTCAGTTTCTTGAAGTGTCCTAATTTTTTCATAAAAATTGGCGCGGATGCGCTTGAGCTTCTGAGCATAGTTCGCGTCTATTGACGGTGATTGCATGCAGACTTCTTAAAACAATTCAAACAAAACATTTTTATTTTTGCTTGCACCAATACCAGTCTTTCGCACAATATCTTGCTGACTTTTTTTTTACTTTTAAGGTCACTATTTCTGGTTTAGAACCTTTCAATTATTGCTATTATTTTCTTCCATGTTTCTTTAATCTTATATTAGATTTCCAAACTTTCACCATACATGACAGTACCTTCTTTACACCGCCCTTCGACATCTGTAATTCATTATTACTATTATAAAACGTCAACAATAAACGAGTTCCGGCTAAGACCAGCGCCAAATTTAATCAAGTTACAGGTAGATTATTAAAACAACATTTTTTAAGATGGCTTGAACCTTGTTTGTATGTTTGTTTGCCTGTTAAATTTAAAGTTTAAATTTTTTTAGTAAATAAATGGCGTAGAACATTTTTACGTACTAACTTTTTATGACATTCGAGGAATTCTGGAATGCTCCAGAAATTATTTTGTGTCGAATTTAGAAACCAAATAGATAAGCGACTATTTTCTAACTTTGTATCTCTATTTATGCACTTTTTACGTGCACTCTCATTCCATGGGTGTAAATTTTAGACTTTGCCCTTTTCACGCGGAGTTTTCCTTTTTGTATAGGCGTCATTTTTTGTTTGCTTGTTTGTCTGTTTCAACTTTTTGGCACTTCCTTTTAACCAACTTGCGGGCAAGCTAGAAAACTGAAATATGTTTGGTAGGTAAATCGAGTAGAAAGTTTTGACGTATTAACTTTTCATGACGCTCGAAGAATTCTGGAATGCCCCTGAAATTATTTTGTGCGAATTTAGAAACCAAAGAGATAAGCGACTATTTTCTAATCTTGCTATTGATGCACTTACTATTTATTCATGCACTTACTATTGATGCACTTTTCACGTACACTTTTACTCCATGCATGGGTGTCTATTTTAGACTTTGCACTTTCATGTGAAGTTTTCTTTCGTTTCATGAGTGTCAAATTTAGACTTTTTGGAATGACTGGCCTAATTATTAATAATAAATAACTGAATACTTTTTTTTACCGAAAAAAGAAGTTTTTTGCCATTACTTAATTGTCAAAAAACATTATATTAAGATGACTTGCATCTTGATTGTTTGTTTGTTTCAATTTTTTGGCGCTTATTTTTAACCAACTTGCGCGTGCCCTAGAGACCTGATTTTTTTTGGTAGGTAAAACGCGTGGAACATTTTCATGTATTAAATTTTCATTAAGCTCGAGGAATTCTGGAATGCGCCAGAAATTCTAGAAATTCCAGAAAAACCAAAGAGATAATCGACTATTTTCTAACTTTGCATCTCTATTTATGAAATGTCACGTGGAGTTTTCCTTTCATGGGTGTTTATTTTAGACTTTGAACTTTCACGTGGAGTTTTCTTTCGTTTCATGGGTGTGACTTTCGGGATTGATCAGGACTTTCTGCATCTCCAAAATCAAAGTTTTTTTTACCCGAAAAACGAAGTTATTTGCCATTTCTTGTTAATAGTCACGTCGTTAAATAAAAAACGTATAGAAATCATTTTTCATCATAACTTACTAATAAAATGGATTTTTATTTTATTTATGATTTTTGACGTTGTACTCATCTATTCTGAAGATAATGCTCAATGAAATTGTGTATGTTAACTCCATCATGTTTGGAGCACCTTCAATTACACTGGGCGGTATTAAAGAGGTTGAACCATTGATGCTTTTTGAGGTAAGAACAGTTATCTGATAGATTTGCATTAAAAATTTGAAATTTGAAATTAAATTTATTTTTAAATCCTTAGAAATTTCACAGGATTTTTGAAATTATATAACTTTGCAATTAAAAATAGATGCTTGACTAGTTGATATTTATCCTTGAGATATGATAAAAAATCGATTAATAATAGATTTATAATTTATATTAATAATCGATTAATAATTTGGATTAATAATTGCTTAATAATTTCGATTAAATTTGTTCAATGATATCGTTCATTTCAATTAATTTTGATTAATGATACCATTAATTTTAATTAGTGATACCATTCATTTCGATTAATTTTGATTAATGATACCGTTCATTTCGATTAATTTTTATAAATGATACCATTTATTTCGATTAATTTTGATGAATGACACCATTATTTTTGATTAATGATACCATTCATTTCAATTAATTTTGATTAATACAATCAATTATATTTATCCTTGAGATACGAATAATTGATCCAGCTGAATTTCCTCTTTCAGCTGTACTCCATCTTTCAAGATCTAATATTAATGATTTGGGCATCTAATAACGTATTCCTGAATCACTTTGCCAAACAGGATACACTAAATGGCGGTTCATTGTGGTAAATGCAATTGAACACAACAATTCCGGATTGAAGATGTCAGTAGATGTATCCATTCTTTAGATCATCATGCTGAGTATTGCAGTAGAAATTCCTGATGGTGCTGATTTTGAAAAATCGATTTTAAATAAATCAAAACCGTGAATCCTTCCATGACGTTCAAGAATTAGTGTGAAAGTTCGACTATCGATAATTATTATAACATTCGATACACTTTAAGAGCATTGAAATATGTAACGCTTGGCTCCCCCAAAGTACTTCGACTAGCTGTCCGCAAATCCTTTGACTCCCACCCCCCTGTCGGCGCTACGCGCGCCAGGATGTCTGCCCTACGGGCTTTCGTATTTCGTTTATTCGTTAGCCTGGGGTACAGTGCCGTCTATTTTTATTATTATTTATAAATCACCGTAGTGCCGGTTACTGCACTACAGGATTACTGCACCCTCGTGTCTCTATGGAGATGTGCGAGGGGCAGGGAAGGGATGGGGAATAGCAGCTGGAATAGCCAGGCTGCAGGATCCACCCCTAAGCTCTGGACTCCCTAATGGAAGCTCGGGGGTGACGCTAGTACTTCAGGCTAACGAACAAACGAAAGCCTGCGCCAGGAATCGAACCCGGGACCGTCCGCTTCGTAGGATGTTGCCATACCCACTGATGCATCGGTACGTACAGTTGCATGTTAAAGATCCCTATCAGGTCAGAATGCTAAGCTAGGCCAAATTATCAGTTTTTGAAGTTCCCATGTCGAAGCATGTTTACGGCAGGCCAACCCTAAGGTCTTACAACAGCCGTCCACCCACCACATGACCACATGCTTTTATTTCATTCACCATAAATGGGGGGGGAATACAAAGAGGGGACACAGATCAGTGGATACATAACACAAAACTCTAAAACAGAAAAAGAAAAGGGAGATAAGAGGGAATAAGTAAAAATAAAAAATAAAGGTACAGGCAAACAAATGTGATCATTGTAGTGCTAATCACTACAGGGTAACTGCACCCACGTGTCTCTATGGAGATATGTGAGGGGCAGGGAGGGAAAGGGAAAGGAGGGGGAATGGCAGCTGATGTAGCCAAGCTGCAGGATCTACCCCTAAGCTCTGCTCCTTAGGGTGGCTCAGAGTTGAAAGACAATAGGGGGTAGGTAAGAAATTATCAGTGGGTGGTTATTCGAAATAGCTAAAATATATTTGCAGGAACTGATCTAAAGGATATATACCGGTTTTCGAAAATAGATAAAATTGTTTATCAATTTCTTTTTGAGGCTGTAAAATCGTTCCGCTGTCGACATACTTTTGGAAAAAATTGTACTCCCAAAAAAACTGTACACAGAAAATGAACCTTCGTTCCAGTAAAAAAAAAAAAAAAACTAAACCGTTCCACTATCAACACGCTTTGGAAACTTGTACTCTTAGAAAATTGAAAGTTAAGACAAAAGGAACTCTGCACACAGAAATGAAACTTCCGTTCCTGTTCCTCAAAAAAATATAACTAAACCGTTCCTAACGTTTCTTCCCAGGAAAAAAAAAAACACGCAAAAAGTTCCCCAAAAAGGAACCTGTTCCTAGAAACGAGCTTTTCCTTACCGTCCCTACCCAACACTACCAATGCACTATTCCTAGTTGGTTTTTTTCTTTCATAGGCTCGCGCGTAGAGCTCATGAGCTCGTGTACGAACCGGTGGCTCAGTGGGTATGGGGACATGCTAGGATGCCAACGGTCCCGGGTTCGATTCCCGGCGCAGGCTTTCGTT
>JAUJYS010002764.1:0-14163 GCA_033995665.1 Melogona broelemanni | reverse complement strand
TCGCATATTAAAATATTAAGATCGTTTACAACTGTTGCCGTTTATATCCTTGGTCACGGACCCTTCATCTTCTATGTATCGTTGGTAGTTAAATTATGTTGTATCCAGATACATGCATATAACCAGACTATTCATCAGTTGGAACCTATTTGCAAAAATCCAATTAGAAATTGGAGGAGCGACGAAAAACTGTATAGGTGTTCATCCTCGATTGCTTCAAAGCATAAGCAAATAAGTTTATCCCTCATAAGGCTTTGAAGCTTGGAAAGAAATGGAAATACAATTAAATTGGATCTTGTGGGTGTATGAACTCGAATCGTTCGATCATGCATTATTTTTCAAGTAGAACTTTAGGAAATCCCTGAGGCAGAACTGATACTTGACAGTTATGAAAATTTGTTTATTGTCGCCCGAAATATTTGGCATTTGCAATATTATTTAAAAAAACTAGATTGAAGCTTGACAGGAGAAGTTTTTTAAAAAATTAATATGCTTTGTGCTGCTGTGGTATTATTAACCGTTTCATTTGAATAAGTCACCCTAAGTCTGACAACTCAATGCAACGTCAAATTACTATACAGCCGTAGGCAACGGTTTCATTCTCGCGTTAACCAGTTAAGATAAACAAACTCATTTCCCCGTATGATATCTTCACGGCCCTCAAACAAATTAGCGTCTTCACCGCAACTATAAGCCCGGAAGATAAAAGTAAACAAACACAAAATCGATTGTCATGCACAGGTCCGCGCCACGCTGCGGAAACACAGTACACTCGTTTACGTATGACGTGGCAAGGCGTTCGGAACAGTGTTGAGTGCAAGATTTTACGCTGGCTAACGTGCGGCTACTTAATAGCGAACAGCTTATCATATTACATTTTCTTCGCGAGATGTCGGAGAGCGTCCAAAATGGGCGAGAGAAAAGCGCGAAGGGGCTAGCGATCAACAGGAGTCCGCTCCAAAGAAATGTAATCAGTAGAACCACGAACCACTGAGTCGGTATGATTAATGTGTTCATATTTTTCACGTGTACATTTTAATCATTCATTCTAACCTTTCCATTAATTAGAATACGTCAAACTGCATTTTTAATATACGCTCGTATACGCTGCGTCCGCGTCTGGTTCAGGAATTGGACCAAGTTATTTCTTTATTAAATTTTGCGACAGAAAAATCATCAGACTTTTTTATGCGAATCGTAGAAGTGATGCTGTCAATCTACTGGTTAAAGATTTGCACGTATCATTGTGTTTACAACTGAAACCCTAACAATAATTTGTTAAAACTCTTCACCGATAGTAGAAAATTAATAAAGGTTTATTTTTTAATCGCGCATAAAATCGTGCGTCTCATTACAGCGATCGTTGGATTTCAGTTTTCTTTAGTGTGAAACTATTTTATGAGAAATTATTGTTGTCTGGCAAGGCACAGTTGGTTCACGCTTTTTGCTTTCTAACCGCACACCTCTTCGATGCGCTCCCCCCTCCGAACACACGAGCCCATAATTTTCTCTCATTTGTTATTAGACCGTTGCTGGCAATGCGTCCGCGTCTGGGCCTTGTAAGAATGACCGCTAATGGGATATCATTCATCATAGCGACCAAATTAGAGGTTGTCGGCTATTGAGAAACTTCTTACGACCACCGAAGAATCTCTCGTCCCTTACATATCAATGGCGAACGCAAGAAAAAAAAAATCATTTTGGGGGCGGACTGGACCGCACAGAGAGTGGGCTTCTCTATATTTAGTTTTGATAGAATACCTATATAATGTGAGTCTAAGTCCCAAAGTAGCTATGTTACTCCTCATAAATTGAAATTAAGATTGGCACGGCACAGTCGAGTCCTTATAATTACGCTCACGCAAGATCGTCTATTTATAAAAGCAACCCCTGATGCTGTACCGCAATACACGTTTTTTTTCCCTTGCGGCGTATTAAGCTTTTATTTCACTACGCTACTAGTCGCTGCGACTGCACGCGCAGCGCGCAAATCGCAGCATCAGTACAGCGAACAGGGTGACTCATCGCTACGTTATCGTTCGTCGCTCGCCGAGCGAGTCAAATTGAACATGTTCAATTCTACTCTTATAAATAATTAATAGTGAGTTAGGACGTCTATGAATCAAAACGAGAGGGACGGCGCTGTACCGGACCTCGTCCCTCTCGTTTCAATTCTACTCGCCAGAAGCCAGCGACTACTGACGAAAACAAAAATGGCTCAAGGAACCGACGCTCGGTTCGCTGTACTGATGCTGGGATTTGCACGCTGCGCGTGCAGTCGCAGCGACTAGTAGCGTAGTGAAATACTGTCTTTACTCTGAAGCGGTAAACAAACAGTTGCATTGTTGCAGCCAACGCATTATTCTGTGAGGCAATTAATAGGGTCACGGTAAAAATATATTAATCACGTAAAAATATACTAATTAAGATACAAATAAAGCTGAGCATAAATTACGGAAGAAATATAAAGTTGAGTATAAATTACTATAAAAAATAAAGCTGAGTATAAATTAGGGTAAAAATAAAGCAGAATATAAAGTAGGGTGAAAATAAATCTGAATATAAATTAAGGGATAAATATTAGCCTATCCGCTATGTCTGACAATGTTGTCGGCTGCAGAAAATATATTAAATAATCAAACATGTTACGCAACATATTAGGTGTTCTAAGGCCAGCCCGTAAGGTAAACCGCGCAATGGGCGCCGTACTATACGGTACGGAAATACCGAGTCCGCCCCTCCAAATAGTCCAAGGCACACCAGCAGAGCACGGTAAAAAGCAGAACAAATAGCCTAACCATATTATCTTTTCTCCGTTTTAATTTCTAACCATGCGCATGTAACTGCCGGGAATGTCGGCCTTATCTATCAAAAATGATGACGGCAAAAAGATGACTTCCGATTGTGCGGGAGAGAGAGGAAATGTGACAAGCTCGAAAGAACATCGTCGAGCTGCAAACTGCGCAACTCGCGCAGTCACCGGGCGCATGCAATGCCTGGTTGGCCAATGGGCAGACAGGATAAATGCGCGGACCGTCGCATTGCGCAGGCCTGGGGACATTTTCTCAAATCTAGAACAACAATTTTAATTTTTTTTTAAATATTTGTTGAGCAATAATGATTGTTCTCTACAAATATTTTATTGCGATTTTTTACCATCTAATTTTAAATTGTAATTTGTACTTGTAGAAAAGTAAATATAGACGCAATTTAATTTATACTTGGTATAAACATAAACGAGAGTGTATGTAATACTACTGACAATGACAAACGGTATAGCCGTTAGTTCAGTCGAAAAGCAGAAGAAATATACGATACAAAATGTCATCGTCTAGAAAAAAAAATTAGAAAACATTGTTGAAACCCAGGACAGTCTGGTGTAACGACGACGTGAGTTGGCTTGAGACTCAAAAAAATTGCATAAAGCAAAAGTTTAAGTTTATCAATTTGCGAAATATAACAGAATCGTACAGCGAATGGCAGAACCTCCAGGAACGTAACTGATGAAACGCCTTGGCAGGTGGTGAATTTACTATTGCGAGCCACTGGTTAGGTGAATAGTTATATTATTTCTGATTTTGTAACTTCAGGCTATGAAGAAAGGCAAGGATGCGTTCAATCACATGTACGATTCTGTTATATTTCGCAAATTGTTAAATTTAAACCTTTGCCTTATGCAATATTTCTGAGTCTAGCCAACTCACGTCGTCATTACCCCAGACTGTCTTTTACCAATGTTTTCAATTTTTTTTTTGTATAAACATGTTTGAAAATGTATCACCAGGGGAAATGCCAACTTCTGTGACTTTGAAGTTGATAGTATAAAATTCGTCCTTCAAGTAATGTTGCGGGATTAAATATTTAAATGAGTGATAAAATATTTACTTATACAAATTACAAGTGTAGTCAGGTACACAATTATAGGTGAAGTTCACAACATTACTGTCCGTAAATGAACAATCGTTATTAATTAATTGGTGTGTCTAAGATACATTTTAAAATACATATTTTCTATTTTTAAAAATCGAAGGTGTCACAGATTTTAGTGATCTAGTAAAAGTTCGTTCATCTTAAGTTTTTTTCTTGTTAAGCCAAAGTTAAATCTGTTCCTGCAAAAACTTTGTTTATCAAGAAAGACTCTCTCTTCCTCTCGATATAAAATATGGATGCGTCTATTGATATACAAGCATATGGATACCATCAACCTTATTAATTATCCAACGGTCACCAGAACCCACAAGCCGCCACCAAATGAGGGATATTATAGAAGGGGGGGAAATGGATCTAAGTAGAACTCGCTCGTGGCACGCGGCTAAATAGCATTCGGCTGGCGCGTCGGCTTATTCGAACCGCGGGAGTATCGATCGCCGCGCCGTGGCGCCCCGAATTGCCCGAATAGTACGACGCGAAGCACGGTTTTTAGCAGGCGCCGCTCGCGAGCGGGGAGGCTAACAAGATTTACGAGCATATATAGCCTTAATGCGCGGTAAACATTGCCACCACAAGTTTTCGATAGCGGCTCTTGTCTGCGTCGATAGTCGGCGTTGTTCCGTTTGCGCCGACCCGCTCGGTCTTACACGGATAAAACGCTTCACGACAGCTCATTACCAGATAAACCGCTCCGGCGCAATAGCAGAGCCCGTTGCTATACGGAAAACGCCCGCTCACAGATGCGCAGCCCCGCCACCAACACCACCACCACTTCGGGGAATAAATAAATTAGAGAAGTTCAGCATTTTATAACTGAAATTCGAAATGACGCCGCCGACTAATCTGAACGGCAAAACATCTCATTCGGCATCGCGCGTAAAAACCCGGCGCCATTCAAATTTAATGCCGTTGAGCCCCTTTGTTCGCCAATGCAAAATAAGCTTAGCGCGCGGGATCTAATGTGAACAAAGTGACTGATATATTCCGAGCTCGTGTGGTATTACGCATGTAAACTACCGGGCGCCAATGTAATGATTACGATGCGGATTAAAACGCATTATTTTATTATGCATTTATTAGCATCCTGTGATTCCCAGCCTATTTGTAAAAAAAAAATGAATTTCCATGGTCAGTTTGTGGGGCTCGATACTCGGGTTCGTTACCCGGATTCGATACCTGGGTACGATACGTGGATTCAATACTTGAATTCGTTACCCGGGTTCGATATCTGAGTTTGATATCCGGTTTCGATACCCGCGTTTGATGCATAAATTCGATATCTGACTTGGTCTCTCGTTTCTTCGATTCCAGAGTTCAGTTTTAGAAGATTCTGAACCCCAAGTGTTGCTTAGGTAGTGTGCGGGGCACGTTTTCACCATAACTCCCGGATTGAATACAAAATTTTCTGTAAACTGCTGCGGGAATCGAACTCGTGACCGTCGCACCGAAGCCGGTTGCAATACCGACAGGGTTCAAGCGTTCAGAAAGGCATTTAATAACTCTGGCAAATAAAAAAAAAAGTGCATTTGCATTTCTCTCGATTCACTATTTTGCGGCTGGAATACAGGCTTTCATGAAATTCTCCATGAAGAGACCTCAAAGATAAGCGCATTCTGTATGTGGGTCACAGGAGGATATAAGCGTACATGCTTGTAATGAGCGTGCTTTCAAAGTACCCCCTGGCAATATGGGGATTCAAAATTAAACATGCCCAGTAATAAAAATTGCAGCCTCGCTGATCAAAGCAATTTCGACCAACTGCTGAAATTCGAAACGTAGTTGTCACACGGAAACGCGCTTTATTTTTTAATAGTTGAAGCACGTGTTATGCAGAGCGCCGTAAGGCTCGCCTATATAAAGATTTGCGACAGTCGCAGGGTAGCTGTTATTCGTATCTTATTCCACTAGAGATAACAATTAGAGGCTGATATTCACTTTACGGGCACAAGGGAGCGGGCGACAGGGAGCGCGCGTAGTGAAGAGCGGTCGAGGAGCGGTACGGGAAAGACCGGATTTTCTGAATTCTAAATTGGTACACGGTAGTAAATTTCTACAGGCGAGAACTGACTTGCCTTAAAAAAAATATATAACATGCAGTGACAAATCACGTAAGACTGACAGCCACATTTCCCATAGGCAGCTATAGTAAACCGCAAAGTATACTTGCCGCATAGAGTACTTATCATATGTCTCACGTGATTTGTCACTTCATGTTATATTTTTTTAAGGCAAGTCAGTCTCGCCTGTAAAATTCGATCTTTCGCGTACCGCTCCTCGCTACGCTGGCGCGCTCCCTGTCCGCTCCCTTGTACCCGTAAAGTGAACATCAGCCTCCAAATTTTACTAGTCCCGGAATCATCTTTATGCCTTGGCGCGATGATAAACTGTCTTATTATAAATCTCTTTCTTTAATAGTAGTTTTAACGTACGTAAGTTCAACTTCAGTTGTACGAGTACACAATTTCTACATATCCTTGCTTTTATCACTTACCGGATGCGCCAATGCGTTTTATATTTTTGCAAGATTATGGATATGTTCGTTAGATTATACTCAGTGTTGTTGCATTTTTTAAACAGAAACTATAACGCCGTCAAACTACAGGAATTTTTCGACCACTTCATGAAATCTACAGATGATATCGACTCTCTGAAAGTTCTTCATGTCATTCTGCAACTAAATTCGGAGCAATGGTATGGTGTGGCAAGGGTGTTGATAGTGTTGCTTCCGGTAATAAATAAATTAATATGTTACTTTTTTTTTGTTGAAATGAAGCTTAACCGAGGAGGTTACGATAGCCTTGACTGCTACACTTTGCAATGGAACTTCATCAAATGCTGTCAAAGTTCTATGTTCCCACATCCTTCGTGCAAGTTTGCCCAACAAAGCAATTCACGCGGAAGACCTGCAGACCTGCAAAGAGACAATGTTGCTGATTTGTATGCTGCTGTTGCAAAAGGTTAAACACCAGCCTAATGCATTTCTTGTTAGTGTTCTTGAATAGTGTATCAACGAACGCACTAAGACAAAGTTTTTACTTGCAGAGAGATGCTGACAAGGAAGCAGTCGCCCATTTTGGATCGATAATTTTAGGGTAAATTATTATTTTATTTAAATAAAATTATGAAGTGAATGTTGGACGATAGCATCTTGATTCTCGCATATTTATTTTAAAGCATTTCCCTTGCGTAACATTTTTATTATTATTATTTGTTTGCAAAAACCAAATTAGTGCGATGAAAATTTCTGAAAAGAATTTGGAAAATAAATTCAACGCCTGCAGAATACTCGCACATATCGCCGATCAGAAATTGCTATCTTTGAAGCCCGGTAAGTAAGGGGGTGATTGAAAATATTTATTCTTCATTTCTCAAGCCCGAACAATGCTCACGTTGACAAATTTAAAATCATTGGGAACCACCAAACTAAGCAAGTTTGAATGTTTTTTACAGATGAGAGCGAAGCTTTGGCTCAACAGCTGAAACAAATGCTGAGCTTCGAGACTCAATTGCCAACGTCTTCATCGATGAAAATGTTCTCCCAGCCTCCTCAAGTAGAGGATACATCTCATTATTATGTTACCGTTTTGAGCTCCAGTAGGTGACTTATAAAACAAAATGAAAATGTACAATTGTGGAAAAAAATATTAATATTGGCTACTGAAATCAGGTTATATTAGAAACCGAGATATAAAAGAATAGCTTGTTTGTTTTAATAAGCTTATTGTCATGGGTGATAAACTTGCTTAAACTCTAAGATACTATTTTCCTGATTTATTAAGCATGCGCCATACCAATTATTCATATACTATTGCCGATTACTCTTTTACGAATTAGATACTGCAAACGTCAAAGAGTTACACATGAACGTGGTGGCCTTCTCTGTCCTGCGGCAACTGTGGCCTATCTTGTTTGGCAAAGGAAAAATGTCGCCGGGAAAAGTGGAGCTCAAAAATACGTTGGTAGACTACTGTCTTCGCGTCATTGAGCAAACCGAGAGAGTGCCTTTGGGGGCTAGCGGAGAAAACACCATCCAACAATTTGTAAGTTGCTCACACTGAACACTGGGCGATACAAAAAATACCCGAGATGTTGTTTTTTTAATTGTTTGTCGTTTTTCCAACTTATTGCATTGGAATGTTTCAGGCCCTGGTTGAATCGCTCATCCTGTTGGACCGGATTTCTTTGGACAATGAGGGTCAATTCGTTCGCGTTTATTCCGTGATTCGACGAATCTATGACCAAACCACTAACGTCAACGTGGCAGTATGCGCTCTACAAATTTTCTTGCATCAAAGTAATATACCAGGTTTTTTTAAAAATTCAAACTGATATTGCGTTTGTTGTCGCCGCAAGTTGAACCTAAGAAATTTCTCGACCACACGGAGTGATTATGATTTTTCCCTTCGCGAACTGGCACAGGTTTGCGTACAAAGTACGATTCACAACCCGATTTCAAGAAATTTTTCGCCAATTGTACATCCAACTGGTTGAGCAACCAGGAATCCTCGTTTGAAGTGGTACTTTTCCTGAAAAATAATATTACCGTCCTGAATTCCATGAATCCGTCGCCATTCCGCGTGTGGTTTCCAAGCATACTTCAGGTAAGCTTTAAAACCCTGCGTATTTTTGACAGCTTGACAGTAATAAAACTGTTACATTGTCTAACATCAATGCCACAAATACAAATTCCTAAAATTATTATGTAATCGTGGAACTTTAAATGTTTCAATTCTTGAATCAAGTATTTTTACAATTCTTATGCCGGAAAGATAATTTATTTACTCATTTTGTGATCATTCCTAGATTATTGCGTGGCATCCACAAAGCTTTCAGGACGAATTTAAGGAATTTGTTTCGACATTCATGGACCCTGTCACTTCGATAGAGGTAATAAGACTAATTTCCATACATCTACAGTATATTTAAACTAGAAATCGGGGGAATAAATTTCGCAACTGATTGGTAAAATATCGATAAGTTTATCTCTTCACGGTAAAATATAACCGAACATTAGATCGTAATCGCAATCGCTATTTTCTTTAGGTTCTGCACTGCTTATTAGATCTTCCGTGCCTGAGTGCAGCAATGATAGGCGGACGGAGAGACTCCTCCGATGCAACTTCGAGCCCAAGTCGACGGTCGCCCGCTCAATTAAAAGCCATGCTCGACTTTTTGCTCAGAAAAGAAAGTGGCAACGGTGAAACGATCGATGGGTCAGTCTCTTTCATTCATTGACTCGTAATCTAGTTGAATTCGACGAAAATTCATTACAAAACAGCAATATATAGGCAAAATTGTGTTCAACCAACTTTACTTGAATTTCCCGCAGGTTACATATGGTCTACCAAGAGCTGATGGAACATGTCAGGCATCCCCGTGTTGTGGTTGCAGCGGACTGCGTAGTTTTTTTACTCCAGTAAGTGTGTTTGATGCGTACGCGTAATGTTAATCTCATCAGCGATTGAATATATTCTGATATTCAATTTTCTGCATTACAGATATTACGTAGAAGTGATTGATGAATATGGCGACGAAAAGCTGGGGGAAAAATTACTGCAAGTTATTCTGGAGAGATCGTCTATAATATATCCGGTTCAAGGGTTACAGGAGAACGTTGAGCGGTGAGAACATAATGTTCATTTACACCTAAATATATATATATATATATTTTAATTTGTGTCTTAATATCTTATTTTTCTCAATCGGATAAAAACAGGCGTTTTTCATATGCAGTACTGTATTTGATGAAAAAATATCCTCGAATGGTTGGATCGATGAAAACGGAAATTATAGAATTTCTGAGCAGTGCTAAACAACATTCTCAAGAACTCTGCTTACACTTGGTGAGCAAAAAATCCATTACCTATAACAGACTGATCTGGCTAGTCCAATGTTATTAAATTTAGCTGAAGCAGTATTACTTTCTTTAAATCTAGGTCTGGGTCATAGGACAGTATAATTCGTTAACGATTTGGCCAAATTGTACCATGGAAGTCATTCGCAGTTACTACGACCATCTGGAATGCACTCTGTACGAGCACCTCTCGTCAACTCCACATAGAATGATATCCGTAACAGTCGCTGCTATGGTGAAGGTCAGTAGTCGTTCTGCCTGAGTTACTTGGCTGGAAAGAGGGTCGCTTACACAGTTGTGCTAAATTCGTTTTTTGTTTTTTTGGATTTGGCTATCGATATTACTGGCATATGTGGCAGGGATTCTTATGCATTATAAGCATTTTCGGTTCCGGGCTCAGAGTTATGATATTAAAATGTGTTTTTTTTTGTTCAGTTGGCTAGTCGATGTCAAGATCTGGTGCCACGAGTTCTCATAGGACTGAGCAAAGTGATCCAATATTCTCGGACCCTGGGGTCCATGGAATGGATGATTATCGCTTCCAGAGCTGAAGAATTTGTTGCCATACTCGGCGAACCCAAGTAGTTGAACGTTTTCATCTATTGTATTTCCATAACAAAACAATTATCAAGTCGTTTAAGAAATTTGAAGGCGAACTAATTTCACTTATTTTGAATTTCAGTATGTCAAAGTTGACATTGTCGCCCCCTGCCGATTCATTGACTGGAAAGTAAGACATTCATTTTTCATTATCATGCGTTAGTAATCGTGTTGACAATACTGAGCCGTTAATTGAAAGAAAAGCAACGTGGGCGACATATTTGCCGTTTCCAACGACGCACATGATGGTCTAATACCACGATTTTGATATGATGCTCAGAAAGGAAGAGTAATAGGCGAGACTCTCCATAAACACAAAAGACCGATGACGTTTGCAACTCATCCCTGGTCGTCATATCGAAATCGTGGCGTAGTCTATTAACTCGAGCGAGAGTTCAGAGTACCCTATTTGTTTAACATTGACAAGCCACACCGGTAACATTTTTATTACAACTCAACACGTTTTTAATGTCTTATGTTTTTTTCCTTCTCCACCTTTAAAAATGCAGAGCCCACAGCGACAAACACGGCCTGGCCGTCCTGTGGAGGGCCGCATCTGGCTTAATGTATCGACCGTCTCAGCCAACCCCAATTTTGTTACATTGAAGCGCACAAGAATAATATACATATACGGAGAGATCGCGACGACAAAAAATAATTAATAATAATCCAACAAATAATGAATAAAACAAACTTTATGAGTAAATTTGTCATCACGGTCTGACTAGTTGAAAAATATATGCAATTAAATAATGAAAGTTCCTAAATCCTCGTCACCACCCTCGCAAAAAACATTAAAACAAACTCTCCAGGCGCATTCCGTTTCAAGGCAGAGTCGAGCTCAAGATGGTAAAATACATTGACCAACGACACATTTAGATGCTCGATGAGTTAAGTCGCCAGGGCCAAATCTATTTACTATCTTGAGCACCACAAAATTTTCTCTGACACTCGAAATTTCACCTAAGTGATTTATAGAACAATGCCGAAAAAGCGAAAAACGCCATCATACATCGGTGTACATACATAAGTTGTGGGGGGGGGGGGCATGTTTAAAAAAAAAGCCAGGCCTACCGGAATGTCATTTGGGGGGTTGAGTTTTGTTTTTGCGCTGGACTCGTTAACCGTCGCTCCCACCACAGGCGTAGAATGGCTAGTTCGTCCTCTTATATTGCGGTAGAGGAAGAATATTGCGAAGGTCATGTCAGGGACAGATGCTCTATTTCGTCTACGTCAACTTGATTCTGGTCTCTAAGCACATAGGTAATCTTGTATTTTAGCTTGACCTTTTCCTGCGAACAGAAAACAATTGGACATCAACATTTATGTCTTAATATGTGGGGCATAATGCCGCAATACTGGAGCTAAAAATGTATTTTTAAACTAGGAATACTCAATTAATTACTGTGAAAAATATCTGGGGGTTTATTACCTTTGTTGGGTTGGCCAGCAGCATAACTTGCGTGATGGCTGCAGGTGGAATGATGGGATTAAATGCTGGCAATCGGTTCGATGATGGAGGTTGTAATTTGATCTTCATACTCTGGAAACACAAAAATAGACCAATTTTAATATGACAATATTTAAAGCAAATAATTTCAAATTACTGTCTGGCAGAAATAATTCATAATCTCTCTCCATTGAGACTATTTCGTTGATCATTTTCAATACCTACATTACTAATTACTAACTTACAAAGCCAGACAGGTTGAAATTAAAACTTGAGCCCAGAACGTTTAATTGCAATTGAATTTAAACCCAAAGTGCGCCGACAATATTTGAAAGTGTTTGCACTCACTTTAGGAACGGCTGCCTGGAAGAAAAAGCACGTGATCGGATCCGGATTTTGGTTGATAGTCGTGATCACCATGACCGACACGTTGGGTTTGGGCTTGTCGTTTCCAAAGTGAATCACAACGTTAAGGCCGTTTTTATTGTACAGGGTGAGGGGCGGCACTGCTCCTATAACATCATAATAAAGGTAAAAGATCAATTTGATGAATCCTAACACAAAAATGGGTAACCAACCACACGACGCACTGCTTTTAACTCTAGCTGGATGCAAATTATAAATTCAAACGAGTACCTGTTTTAATTGACTCCAACGGCACGATGAGATCGGCCAGTATGTTGACTTCGTGCGCTGGACTGCTCTCCGACGACTCTGAGAAGACGTCCGCCCGCTCCTGCGAGCCCATGCCGGAGGCGAGTGCCTGTTTCTTCATTTGATTCATGGGTAATCTCTCCGCCACCCTAGTAGAGCCAAACACATAGGTTATAACCAACAAAAATTGAGCCATAGAAGCGGCCAATAAAATCGAGGATTTTTCTGTGTCGTCAACGACATTTTCTTACTTGGGGAACTCCGTGCCGAGCGCACTGTTCAGTGGAAGCGCCTGCTTCAGCAGAGACACGCCGAGGGCGTCCAACTCTTCCAGACCCTTGTTCACTTTCTTTTCCTCGGCGACGACATTGTTCTGCGTCGCAAAGGCCGCAGCCAACGAAATGGTGTCGGCATTTTTCGACGAGACAGCTGAAGGACGAAATAGGACTTAGAACACTGGTCTGAAATAGGGGAAAAAATGCCAAATAGCGTCTCTTTTGAGGAAAATATCACAAACCAGATTTTGTTGGCGTCAGCAAGGACAGGTTGCCGATGCCGAAGGAGTTGGCCGCTGGCACACTTGCAAATATGTCGCCTAGCTGCTCCATGTCCGTTTTCGTCTCTTCGGAATTGCTCGTTACGGATGATGAATGTCCGAGCAGAACATCATCTGTGGAAACAATATTAAGAAATATTAATAACACGGATACAAATATTCCTTCTCCCAAATATCTACTGCCATTCATTTTTAGTCAAATTGGTCAAGCTTTTGTCATCCAAGCCAGACATCCAGTTTGAAAAGTGTAGAGTTTAATTTTTTTTAAAAAGTACTTAAAGAACGGTAAACAGTATTTGGGCAATATAAGTTCACTGGCTAATTTAAATTAATGGCAAATAAACGTTAAACTACCTAAAGTAAGTAGCTGATCGTCGGTCAGGTTGATTGACGACGGAACGCTCGCAGTGGCCGTGGAGACGGGGGAACCCAAATCGAGCAGTGAGAGGCCAGGGGCTAGTTGAATACAGATAGAAATTATTATCCTAACACACTTTTCCGAGTTTCCAGTTTGTGAGCTCATATAATTACATAAGAATAGAAGATACTTAGAAGAGCAATGGAATTGAAACCTGAAGCAATGGAATTGAAAACTTAATGAAACCTGAATCATTTTGGAATGATCAGATATTTTACCTGGCTCAGGTTGAGGCAGTGGTGGCGGCGTTGATTTGCCGACAGTGGTAGGATCATCCGGTCCGAATATCCTCTTGTACTGCTCAATCACCCGTACCAGCTCATCGTTAGCCCTCAGAATGTTTCCTACAAGTAGTCATATATTGTAGATCAACGTTAGAATGGATTAGAAGTGGTTTCCTTCACGCGCAACACAAATCCTACAGTTGATAATTTTACCTAGGTTCTCGTCACTGTCGTCCGTGTCGCTAGCCATGCGAAACAAATTCGGCCTTAATTTATCACAAGCGAGAAATAATTCCTGTAGGGGGAAATAAGAGCCCAAAATCAAGCATCAACATGAAACAAAATGTGGTTTAATAAGAACAGATGATGCGAGTTGGAACGAGACGCGGACCACTAATAAGTAGGCTGGGAGCGGTGGCGCGTTCCTGTAATCCCGCTGCTGGGAAGCGTACTAACCGATGGCTCATGAGCCTACGG
>JAUJYS010002763.1:0-14166 GCA_033995665.1 Melogona broelemanni | reverse complement strand
CTGCGCCGGGAATCGAACCCGGGACCGTTGGCTTCGTAGCATGTCCCCATACCCACTCAGCCATCGGTTCGTACATTAACTTATAACCCATGCCTAACTGCGCACTAATGAAACAATACTACAATTCTCATGTACGCTGGACTAATTTAATCGTGACGTATTAACTATTAAGCACGAATAAATTTCCCGCGTTTTTAACTTAAATATCTTCGTGGTATCATGATGCGCTGCTGAATGTGCAGCCAGCACTGGCAACGCAATACACAAAAGTGGGACATTTTTTGTATCACTCGGAGCGTAAAAACGCAACAAAAGTGTGTAGACATTCAAAAAACGAAAAATGTTTTTTTTTTTTAAACGGAAAGTCTTCCATACGCAATCTGTTGCTTGCCGTAAATGTCAACATAGTCGACCGGGAGCATTGCCTTCGCTTTAAAAACCAACCCACCCCCATCATACCACTACCCTCACCACCACTATCATCTCTCGCCACCAACATACACTGCGAGACGCGCAAAACTCCACCTTTCCCCCCATTCATCTGCCGTTGCCATGCCAACGCCGGCGAACAGGAAGTCGATCAGTCCCCGCAACACAATGGCGCCCATCCTATCTTCCCTCGCGAGTGCGGCTGTACGTGAGGCTTTTCCCCGCGTACGTACGAACGAAGTATAAAGTTGCCGCCGCCATCCGCATTGGACATACCGCACTAACCATTGACGCGAGTATCTGCAAAAAGGCCTTTGTCTCCCTTTTCCTGCAGTACGTGGTCGGACTAAAGCATCAGTCGCATTTTTCGAGCATTGTGTGTCGCGCCCACCAGTCATTGAGAACTCCAGAACGCGGCCATGTATATTGTCATTAACCCTTCCGGTCGCGATTTCTACTACTCGATGGCGAAATGATTTTCGGGATTTAATGATCACCAAACTTCCCCAGCCGGCATAATATTATTATATTTCGCCTTTCCCTCTTTTCGGGCCCATCGCACGTATTGGATTGCGGTTAGGTTGGAGCAAAATATGGTATGTTCGGTGGGCGCAGTCTAGAAACGGCTGAATGCCGGACTCAGAATCGACATACATTCACAATCAGTGACGCATGTTCTACAGCACAGTGATGCTGCAGAGTAAAAGCGGCGATCATGAATCTACATTCGGCCAAAACGCATTGTCAGAGATCGAATCAATAACAGTGTAACTTAATTAAAAAATAGTATTCATCCGACACAAAATTTCAGATTGTGTTCCGAGATTCTGTTGTCTAAGGGTAGCGAGTTAATTAGTAAAAATTAATTAATGCTTACATTGTAATGATGTGGGTACTGCGGACCTGGTGTTGACCTTGTACGAACCTGGTTCAGCTGTTGGTGCTCGGCGAGACATAGCCTGAAAAGAGAGTGAAGATAGCAGTGTTAAAACGGATACTTTAATTTCGATAACAATAAAGACCGCCTGGTTACACTGGCATAATGTAGATGATGGATGCAAAGCGGAACGCACCTGCTGCCCCCGTTCAGAGGCAATCACACACAGCTTGCAAGCACTGCAGGATAAACTTTAATTGGCGTACGGTGAATCCATGCACACACCGTGGTGCATCGATTCGTTCGCTTCTCAATCCTTCGCGCTCCCGCTTTGAGTTATAAAGTAAATAAAATAAAGTTACAAAAATAATGTAGATGATGTAGATGTAGATGTAGATGTTCTTTACAAAGAAACAGCTCAAAACGTACACTCAATTTTATACAAAAAAACAACAAAAACACGGGGAAAATGCGAAAGAAATCGAATAAAACAGTATTTTGTACAGCGTTTCTTAACTTTGGAAGCACATTTTTTCCCTTTTTTAATGAGCTGAAATAATGATTTTATAAAGTGGAAGATCTCATTTCGTAAAACGGATATATTAACATTTTGGAACAAGGAGATAATCCGGATAATATAGAAAACTTGAACAACTTCAACTGTTTCTTAAGCATTTTAATGTAACTACTGTACAAAGAAGTTTAATAATATCTCAATATTTTTAATTCAGAACATTTTTCTATTACCCTTGAATTGCGTCTACCGCTTAGCGCACCATGAGCATTCACAGTAGAAAGTGGTTTGTGTCGTTTTTTTTCCAATATCGATTATAGCTGCTAGAACGCCGTAATCGCTTTGGCCAATGTAGGCAATTTTTTACGCATGGAAATGCGACGATAAACTACATCGCTCACGTTGATCAATGAAACTCGCAAAAACTCCTAGCTCCTAATGACATAGGTACCAAAACGAAGGGCTGAGCGGTCTAGTCGCGACTCTTAACTACTTTTAGTGATTTCTTCTGTGGTGGTATTGGAAAATTGTCGCAAGATTGTCGATATATTTTTTTTCCTCGTGAGAATTGACTGATGCTCTTAAGAAGGGGAGGAGGAAGGAGGAGGAGGAGGGAAGAACGCTAGGTGGGATGCATTCATTTTCCTTTTTCCTTCGGTAGCGATTACTATTGCGTGTCCTTTCACGGAAGGATGATTACGATGTACGCAACGACTTTGGCAATCTGCCCAATCCGAAAACTGCTTTATTAAAGCTGGAGCCGTGACTTGTGACCACTGTCAATATCTGGATTTGTCATTCCGTAGAGTCTCATGGTTGAATGTCTAAGGTTACCATCAAGTTATTTTCCACAGCATGAATTACGTACGAATAATTAAATTTCGAATTTTCGCGTCGGCAAATGCCGCCATCATTTTTGTAACATAAAATAAAATAAAACTAATCTCATAATTTACTCGCATCAGATATTGCATATATCGCATCAGATATTGCATATATCGCATCAGATATTGAGTGGAATTTCAAAAATGTTATAGGCTAGCTGTCGTAATTTTAATAAATAAATGAAGAATGCGTTAAAAATTTGCAAAACAAAATATCCGATCGTTACTTGCGGAATGTTAGAAAGTATGCAAGCTGCGGAATCCATATTTGCAAAAATCTGTAATAACGAAATCAAATTTTTACGGTCCCTTGCATCCCCTATGCATCACTACATGTGCGCATTACGCAGCACATACCTTCCTTCAACGATAAAAATTCCTCGACTGGCAGTGATTTTCTAAAAGGGGTTCGTGGTCGAGCAGCAACAACAAGAGCAATTCTACATTTTACAATGGCACACCACTCAAACAATAAATCAATTTTGAATGTGAGAAGTGCTTTTACGAATTACGTCTGCCCACAACGTAATCGACCTCACTCGCACCAAAGAATATAGCGCGGGTAGACGTGAAACGCCATAGGTCGACGCCAGCCACCTAACGTGAAGCCACAGTTTGCCACTTTGCACTTGTGGATAGTTAATTCCACAGCCACAACAGACACCAATTGAATTGTCATTATTTTATCAATGGTGGCGGCCATTGCAACTAGTAACACATTGATTGATTAAAGTTTCTATTACTTTATTTGCACAATCAGGGACAATATTTGTTTTAAATGCCGTTTAAGGAATTAATGAGTGATAACGAAAAAACCCTACCAAAGCCCACATTTAAAGAAAACTTAGTATTCGGATACACTAATCAATGATACAGTGTAAATAGACATTGTATCAAGTGACATTTGTCGCAATCTATCCCTCTTTGAAGGGTATAATTAGACAATTTATAAGATAGCTTGGGTGCTGGCTGGAGTTGAGGAATATGAAACAAACAAAAATAAACACAATCAAAAACACAATGGTGAAGAAAACCGATAAATTATTTAGGAAAACGATTGGTCTTTCGAAAAATAATTGAATAAAAAAAATACATAACGGTAATTTCAACTAAAATCAAAAAAGTTAAACCTGATTGTACAAAATATATAAATCATTGCGGGTTAATCTATTTTTAGCTTTGGCCGTTGTATCTTAAAAATGCAATCCTAAATGGTTAGAAAAAAATAATTCCGAGCATTGAGTGCACATGGATGAAGTCTTGTAGTTTGTATGTATTCTGATCGTGCATCTCCTTGTCCAACCCGCGCATCTTGCTGATTCGCTCTCGCACGTACACCAAACTCCCCGACCACCCCTCCGCCGGGACCCCGAAATAACCTCGTCCGCAGCATCACATCAGCCCGCGCGCACGCGCGGGCAAAGAGAGATCGCACAGCGCGCAGAGAGTCTCACGAAAATCCGTCGTCGCTCTCCAACATCCCCACCCCTCCACACATACACAGACATACGCAAGCCCATACACCCACTCACGATTTTCCCGCATATCTCCCTCCCACTGATGAGAGAGAACGACCGTGTAACGCCAAGTGAGAGACGGCGAGAGAGCGAAAGAGAGATAGAACCGAACCGAGCCGAGCTCACGGAGCATCATTCTGTCGCATAGATTCCCCCTCCTCCCTGCAAGATGCAGCAGCAGCAGCCCACGTAGCCAGAGTGTCTCCACCGCCTGACTAATAGCCGAAAACAGCGCGAAACGACGGCGGTTCCTGGCTGCAACATTGCGGCGAGATCATCCGTCGGGTCACGTGCTCGGATCGCGTTTTCAAACCGGCACACAGACTCGCCCCGTCGGCAAGCGTTCTAACATCCATCAGGCTGAAACCTCATCAACGCTAACATACGTTCGTTTGGTATTTGGACTGGTGTCGATTGTTAACTATTCCATTGTGTGTCCCAATCGATACAGTTTCTACCCATATTACATTTGTTATTTTATTACAGCATTTTGCGTGCTGTAATAATCGGACCTTGTAATTGCGGTGGAAATCTCGGCGACTTGAGAGTGTATCACAGCAGAGGAAAAAAATAGTCGTTGGTCGCCGTAGGCATATCGTGTTTGTTGTGTACGACGCCCTCTGAGAGATGAAGTACGTGTTGTAGCAGTCGCATAGTGAGACAGTTGACGAACGGTGACATTTGACGGTGTCGGTTGGGGGGACACGTTGCTGCTGCGGTAGAAGTAGCCGCAAATCACGGGCACTTTTCGCTTTGCTAGCCGCAGTCGACTCGCCTTACCGCGGCCGTCAGACGCTCCGGTTGCGCGTTCGTGTGTTGGTTTTGTGAAGACGGTTTTTTGTTTTGGTGATTTTTCTTTCGGCTTGCGAGCGCCGTGGTCGTCGCCCTTCGGGTTCCTTTTTTCGCGACGTGCCCCGTCAGTTTACAATTGAATTAACAGCATCGCTTAAATCGTCCCATCGTACCGACAACGAAAGTTTCGTCATCTGAAAGGTTGGTGCATTTCTTTTTAAATACATGTACAGGTATCCCATTTTCAAGTTTCTTGAAGCGTCAGATTCAAGTACGGGCATCGTAGCTCAGTGGTAGAGAATACGTCATATATGTGGCGATCTCGAGTTCGATTCTCGACTGGGGTTTTCATTGTTCGATTCCGAAGTACTGATGGAAATGTGCCCCACCACTACTGAGCTCATGCGATTGGAGGGGCACATAATCTATTGTTGTGATATTCACTTCAGCGTTGACGATCATTGTCGCGTTAGTCAAGATAAGAAAAATTATTGGACTTAACAAAATTTCAATTAATTATCATTAATTATTAATTAAAAAAAATATTATTAATCACTAATTTATATTATAAATTAATTAATAATTAAAATTATTAAGTTGCTGCATAAGTTCTTTATTGATAAATATAGTATCGTAGAAGTAAGTAAGTTCTTTATTGTGTGGTATTTTATTATGCAATTTGGGTGTTAATAATTTAGCTAGAAACAAAGAACATTTCAGATCGTGCACAATAGATTAGATTATATTAGATTTGTTGACATTCTTTAACAATACATGTAATAGAACTGTCATCACCCCAACACTCTGATGGAATTTACCCACCCCTTAGCCTTATCGAAATTCTAGCTATGAGGGGCTAGCTACAATATACCCGAACTAATTATTTATCTACGTAATCATTTGAAATGTAACAGTAAATATCACCACATATAATCAACGACAGTTAGCAAACATTGCTGACATATAAAATTTGTTCATTTCATCATTGCAATAATTTGATTTAGTCAGTTCTGCGGGCTATTACAGGCATTTCGAATTGGGTTAGGCCTTCATAATATGATATTTATCTAATGAATTTTAAATATAACGCTTCATGCTGTGCGTCGTATTTCTGTTGAAATATATCAAAAATTTAAATCGAATATTAAAGTAGAGCTCGGTTTGTATGTGCAATTCGAATGCGGGGGGGGGGGGGGACAATATATTTTTTCAGTAGCACAACGCTAGATTTGTCCATAATATCAAAATCCTCTTGGGACCTCTTTCTCACATGTTCATATTTGGAAATCGAGATATCCGTGAGCGAATATGGCAGAAAATCGTTAGTTCCATACGTCTGGCGGCATGCTAAATTCCGCAATTTTGAGTTATATTTGTGAAAAATGTAAGGTCTCGTTAGAAGGAATGTGCTTTAAATGTAGTATGCCTATTTAAAGGACATTACAGAAATGCAGAGCCTATTTATTTTAATTTTTTATTTATGATGATACAGTAGTTACGTGAAATCTATTAAAACAGTTAAGAAAAATATTTGCAGTTTAGGATTGTGGTCTCGGGAGGTTGCGCCAGTTACATCAGTTCCGTGTTGTACGAACATTCGTGGCTTTGTTCTTGGCGCTGACAATATCTGCATTTTTTTCATTTCCGAGTTTATTTTTGTTTCCTGGAGCTTCTGTGTGAAGCGGCACCGCCGCATCCTCCTCGCCCCCCCTCCTATTTCCCCCCCACAGCTCCCCCGTCGCGTCATCTGGACCGAACACTTTCGCACTTCTCAAGGATTCCCCGCGTCTTCAATTTCAACCACGTCTACCCGTGGTTGCAAAGTCGCCTAACTAACCGTTGAAATTCTATTTCCAACGTTCTAAACATTGGCAACGCCATTATGACACTTGCCAACGGCTCTTATCTTACTTTGAAAAAAAAAAAATCTTTATGTATTTTCGTTAAAAATATTTTATCGCATTGTTGACAAAATGAATAGGAATTTTCCGGGAATCGAACCGCCACCAAAAAAATTAGGACGAAGTTGGAGGTGCGGGTGGCTCAGTGGTTAGCGTAGTACCCTACTATGCCCGAGACACGGGGTTCAATTCCCGATCGAAACATCCGGAATTTTTTGAGCGAGATAACATTCGTACCTGTTCTTGGCATGGAAGTAAAGCTCTTGAACCCATGCATATACGTTGTTATCAAGGTACAGGTTAAAGATCCTTACCTGGGTCAGAAGTCTAGTCTTGGCCAAATTGGCAGGTCGCCCCTTGGGAAGTGGGCTTTAAAACATATACGCTAGTAAGCCTCTTTAACAAACAGTACAAAAAACCAGGACAGCGAACATTCCATACGATGCCAGCTCTTGTATTTTTTTTTTAAATAACGCCAGCTGCTTAGTAAATGGAGCTGATACATGTCCTACCGAGCAGTGAAATGCGAACCGTTAAAAAGTTTACCAAGGAACCGTACAAAATATATTCCCGAGTACTTCCTGGGTAGTGTTTCGGCTCAAATACGAAAAAAAACAATTATGTAAAATGGCAAGTACTTTATATGCCAATGTGCTTAAGAGGTGCCCATTTCACCCAGTAACTAAAATGCGTCTGGATTTTGAGTACATTTTTTTAAAGCTAGTAAAATTCTACTTCCTACTCGCAGAGTACTAGAATGATTTTGTTTAGATATTTTTTTCCCTTAAACATGTATGCTGATGCGAACACTCTGTAGTGATTTAACTACCACACATGCTCTTGGATTTAATGATGGGAAATAATTACGCGCACTATTTTCAATACTTTTTTATTTTATAAATCATAATCAATATACTTTTATTTATTTAAATTGCCGACTGCGTAGAAAATAAATCAGCAGCATTTATTAAATTTCTCGATTGTTGGGGGACATGCTTTCAATCATTTATCTTTCTCTCTGTTCCACTGAATCCATTGAATCCACCGAATAAATGGAATTTTAACTGTGTTCGATTAACGCGATAGTAGTAAGGGGATAGGGGATATTATTTAACACACCTGTTGCTGTCTCTGACTCCAGCGATTTCTGGTCAATAGGTCTCCACCATACCCCATTCTCCATTCCCCATTCCAGTCGCTTCCTTCAGTCCGGCTCATCTGGTTCGTTGATCCGAAACACGGCATGCAATCGCCTCGGCATCGCCTCTATTAGGTCAAACTTCGATTGGAGCGATCAATTCGATCAACCAGCGTCGGCGACACCGCACCACATATTCCGTGACCTATCCGCATGGTCGATATGCGGTGCCCACTCTCTTTCTCCATCCATTCGTCGTTTGTCTAAATTGGGATCTTTTGTGTTGTAGTGGCGTAGTATGAAAGCCGTAATAAGGAGTTTGCGCAAGCCGACGTCAGAGGCGTGGCACGCTCTTTAAATCACGGCGCTTTAAAAAAATCTATTACTAAAGCTTGCCCGAGGACAGGCAGAATTATCACAGGCAACAGGCAGTGTTCAATACAATATAATCAGAGTTTCACTGTTATTCATTCGAATAAATAATATCGACTTTATTTCCATAAGAATCAAATATTGATTAGCGCTTTTTGGAATTCATCAAACGCATTCTGAAATGATCGCTCATGTACGCAACGTCATGGTAGTCGCAAAAAATTTGTGTACACAAAATTGCGGAAACTTTTTTACTTTCAGATCATAATCATAATCATAATCAGAAAATAAATCATTAACGACTACAGATATGGGCCTAAACACCCGAATGTTTAAAACTGTCTAGCCGCTGACGAGATAAGACTATTACCGCTTACGTAAACGAGTGTGGAATATGTTTCTCTTCGGGTCATCCCAAAATAGTCACATTAATATTTAACATTTGAATTACTAGGCCCATGCCTGAAGTCGTATATGTTTTGAATTCTCTATTATTATTTTATACACCGTACGAGAGTTTGCCAGACTCTGTTTGTCTATCTTTTGCGGCGCAGTATCGCAACTCATTTCGCCGCTCATAAATACAATCAGCAGCACATGTTTCACCAAAACAACATGTCTTCCTTATTCTATGTAAATAATTACTTAACGCGAAATATAATTTCAAAAATATGCATTTATACCGAGATATGAAAAACAATACTATTTTTTAAAAATCCAAATTTTACTTCATATTTATTGTATGTGGAATTCACTCCTGGTCGGCTTAACTATAAATTAGCGCTGTCCTTGATCAGAACGATCCAACCATCAGATCAACATCAGACATGTTTGTCGATCCGTGTTACCAGGACTCTTCAAGACGAACGTCAAAACATCGGCGGCGGCTGCCGCCTATGTACGCTCGACCGGCGGCCGTGAGACCACTTAGGTCTTCCGTGAGCGTGCGTCGCCCGCGCTTCCTTCGTTAACCTTCCCCGTTAGTGGCTCTAACTTGGATATCCGCCTGGGAAATCATGGCTATAACCCACCCCCAGCCACAGCGCCTAGTTTTTTGCCTATAAGTGATGACGATCACGCAAAAGAAAAAAAATGAATGGAAGAAAGGGAGAGAAACTGGGTTCATTTAGTCAATTGGAGGGCTTGTACTAGGCAAGAATTAATTTCAAGGATACTGAATATCCTACAGACACACGATATTCTATTTCTGAACATTTACTGGAACATTTTCTGAACATTTACTCGCCCAGTTTGGCGAAATTAGGTTGAGAAAATTATTAAAAATATCAAGTTTTGCTTAATTTTGGAGATTGTATTTTACTTATAGAATTATTTTTATTAATCCCTTGGATCCAAGGCAAACCAACCCTTTTCATCTCGACAATATAAACTTTATTAATAAAAATGATTGTGATAGTATTTGAATCAAAATATATTGATAATAAAGATGAGTTTGGAACTATCGTTTGTGACTCAAAAAAAAAAAAAAAATCACGAAAGAACAAACCTGTAACCATCGTCAACATCCACAATTAAAAAAAAAAAACGAAAATGCATAAAATCATTCAAGGTTCTCCGTACGTACGTCTCCATGCGACGAAGCATTTCATCGGCGGAGTTGTGAATGATTAAAAAAAATCTATATTATAATCCTTCACGGTCACGATGTAACGGCATAACGCAAAGGTTTCCAAATTTTTTGACTTAAAGAGCCCTTTCTATGGTCAATTTATATGGCGGAACCCCAGTTGATTTGTAAAAGATCTCACATTTCCTTCATTCGATTTTATACCTCAGTCAGTAGATTGCGCTACGCGCTCAAAAGAGAGTACAACGCCCTCCAAATGGTGAAAAACACGGAGGCGAATTCCCCATTCAAAAAGCTCCTCCTGTCATACGAAACGGCTTTCCCGCCTTACACAAGTGTATCGCGGTTTGCCTTATTACATTCGCCTCATTGTTTGCGGGCATGCCAAACACACACATATGAAGCATTGAACTCCGGTGGCGTACGTACGCATCGACAGCATTGGTCTTTTCTGTTTAGTATAATGTCGGACACGAGCACGCATGCCCAAGGAAAAAGATCGTTTCATTCGATATTGACGACGGCGTTACCGTTATCTTTGACGCGCACACTTGCTTCTATATCTCTCGGTCCGCTATTAGTTGTAGCTGCCTCATAATAGCCGCCCATTATTACATCGTAGACCTGGAGGGGGAGGGATAACGAATGCTCATTGGCCAAATTTTTATCGATTTCGACACCACGAGGCTTATCTACGGGCGGCTAGCGACATACACATATCAGTTTGCACGGGGAATTTGGTTTCAATTGGCGCCACTAGTGGCGTGATTTCTAGTGGACAGGGTGACGATTTTTATGGGTCACCTGCAGTGTTTACAGTGTTTAGTTTCTGAACAAGATCCAAAATAAAATTTTGTTCGCTTTACTAAAGAAATTTTTTTAAAAATATTCCTGAAGTAAAAACATGTATAATATAAACAGAAATGAATCAATTGCGTTTGCAAACTGTTCGACTAATATTTCAAAATTTGAACAAAAAACCATTTAATTTTACTGAAGTAGAAACAAAAAAAAAAATTCTAACAGAAATTAAGCAATTGATTTTGAGAACCGACTAAAACCCCACTCATCAGTGTCATGATTCCTGAGAATTTGAAGCACACAAAACACTATTTTGTTTAAGATTCAATTTTGGTCAAATAAAAATATGTACAAAAATAAAATACTGAGTATAGAAAAATAAGGCCAAACCGGATTGCGTCATTCGACACATTATTCGTAAAGTTGAGGGCAATGCTCAGTGTAATGACGGCAACGAAGTGAATAACGGCTCGACCAACCAGTTAAAAAAACTGCATTATAAACTTCATGTATACTGTATGTCCACAAAAGAACTATTTTACTGGTGGTACTTACACCAAGCTTCCTCATTAATTAGTAGGCGGGGCAATGCCGGTGCCAGTTGTACGTGTTTAATTAAGGGGTTGAGGGGCGTTTTCGGTTGGCGGGTGCGAGTAGTTGACCTCTTGACGATTGTGCGCTGCTATAGTGGACGGCGCTTTATTTTTTTAGGCAGACACGGTCTGTCGTGTTTAGGGATTAAAAGGACAATTTGATATTCCCCCAGGAGACCATATGTAATGGCCAGAAACGGTATTCGATCGGCGAAAAATTACGTAGGAAATGAATCCAAAATTGATAGCATTTGACATAGTTTACAATTTCGTTATAGCTAATAGCGGCTTTGTAATACGGGATTTGCATTAGAACATTTGCTCGGCGAATCGTTGCTTGGCGAGCAACTTTTGCGAACTTTTCAAGAAATCTAAGCAAAAAAGGCCTGCCGAGCAAGATTCTGCCAACTCCGATCCGATCATCCTTGGAAAATTTGCAAAAATTGCTCGCCAAGCAAAGATTCAAAGCCCCCATTTTTTTTACAACAATATCATGAAAAAAATATTTGTATCCACGGGCCCTTCCGATTCATTTATCATTAAATCCTCACGAAAAAACTACGGGCAAATATCCAAGATGGCCGCCGAATCTCGAAAAGCGACGCCAGTCGACCTGCGACGCCATCGCCTATCATTGAAAGAAATTTATGCAAGTCGTAAAACGAAATTGAGGCGATCCCTATCCAAAGTACTACTCCGACTGCCACTACGTGGCGAGTGCGCAATCTATTATTGATTAGCTCCAGTAATTATTTAAATCGTTTGTAACGTGAACATGTGTCTCGGGCTCGTTGATTGCGTGTAAATGATAGCCCTGGTCCGACTAGCGTGCAATTGAATAGGGTGCTGCACCGCGAGAGAACAAGTTTAGGGAATTTGGTATTAGACAACTCTCTGATTAGTCGTTCAGTTTTATTGGCTCATAAAGAATAATTGATAATTGCAAGTTTCTATTGAGTGTCACAAGTGAATCAATTGAATCCATGGTTTACTGCGTTGACTAATCAAAGTAAAAGTCTTTATTTACATTGATTTAAACAAGGTGTTTTCTTCACTAATCAAAAACACTTCAAAGGTTCTGAGAACATCTTAAAATCGACTATGCAAGACTATATTCTAACAAAATAATATATGTGCCTGCATAATTAAATGATGTGTTTAAAAATGCTCCAAAACATTTCAGTGTTGCCATGTACAAGTTAAAGTACAGTTGAAAAGGTAAAAACAAATTATAAGTTTTTCAACGAACATGCAAAGCCAGAATTTATCAATAAATCAATGAAGGAATGTTCGTAGGATGCCGTATGTTTAATAAATATATGAATAACATCTTCTATATCAATAAATCATCCAAATTAAAATTAACTATTGTTTTTACTTTAAATTAACTATTGTCATTAGTGAATAGCATTGCAAGATATACTGCATTTGTCTCTTTGGTATCGGGTTGACAGTCTCGACTAAAGTATAGAGCAACTAACTTAAAAAAAAACCTACGTTATATCTGTAAAATAACTGGCAGCGTTTCAAGCCGGTTTTTTTTAGCACAACCAGCGTTCGCGGAAGATTTTGTGACAACCTTTTCCAAAACCTGGAAATTTTTTCAAAGTACTCGTACAAGCAGGCTACGTGATGGGGTCAGGATACCGCCTTTGAAAGATTGAGCACTCTCAAACGCGAAAAGCGTGAAAACCAAATATTTTTTTCATAAAATGTGTGCCAAAATTTTCCAAGTCTTTGGCGTCGGGCTTCGAGAAAATGTTGACCTCATTACAAGATAAACTTTACAGATTTACTTTTATATCTCAAATTCCAGCACAAGTAATTTGATTTCAGTTTGACAGGCCTCTTAGTAAATTTAATTTAGCTACTATATACTCGCATTTTGCCAATGAACGCAGCGCCTTATCACCAAATGGAACTTATTTCGTCACTTAGCAGCCGCTAATGGTGTTTAGCCCAACAAATCACAATACGCTAAGAGCAGTAGAAACGCTTATACGCTGTATAAAGTGATAGCACATACAGGTTTTTTATTCCATTTGTTTATACCTGATCACTGTAGTAAATAGCACTAAAAGATGTTATTGTACCCCTCGTGTCGCTATGGCAATGTATGAGAGGCGCATTCCAGTACCACAGGATAGAATAAACGAAAGCCTGCGCCGGGAATCGAACCCGGGACCACCCGCTCAGTAGACTGTGACCATATACACTGAGTCACTGGGGCCGACAATCAAACAGCTTTCACAGATTTTCAAGTATATCGTGTGAACTTTCACATTGTTAATGGCACATCATTTTTGATATAATTAATTCTTAATATAATCCAAGTAAAAAATAAAAATGTATCAATATTTTCCATCGAGGCTATTAACTTTGAAAAATTTAGACAAAGAAGAAAGATAAAGAATATTTTTCTTTCTGTTTCATGGTAGTCCAAGGAATGCGTCTTGAAATTGCGTTCCTACAATTCTTATAATTACACGTATAATTCTGTTTAATAATTTTTAGTTTGATATATTGATATTTAAATGTATTAATTTAAGTTTTAGTCTTGTGCTGGGTATTATATCAAGATGTTTGTTTGTTTTATTGATGAAAGAAAACATATAAAATACAAATTCCTCCACCATCACTCCAAAAATATGGTCTACCATGGAAGGAACATTACTTGAAAAAGTAATGTTGATTCTCGACCAATGAGAACAGGAAACGGCAACTTCTTGTAAGAATCCGATGTTTTAATACTCACAAAAA
>JAUJYS010002762.1:0-14169 GCA_033995665.1 Melogona broelemanni | reverse complement strand
GCTACTCTTCGCCGCTCTTCGCTTCGCTCGCGCGCTCCCTGTCCGCTCCGTTGTGCCCGTAAACTGAACATCAGCCACAATATTTTATGGTCATCACCCTTCTTTTCAGGGGAAATTTACAACTCCTTAGTCGTATGGAAATGACAAGTAGAAAGTTTATAAATACGAATAATTATTTTGCTAATAAATTCACGTATGCATATACAGCAATATAACATTCAATATATGCTAAATACAGCAATATCAACGGAGAAATGAAAAGAGAAGCAATTTGCCAATCTGACAGTTTAATTCCTGGTAGCTATTTCTCGAATGCATTCTTAACTATCTGACATGCGCCAAATTGTTTCCAAAGACTCTCCTGTCAGTTTAAAAAATCATTTTCTAAAAATAGCTCTAATCCTTGCAATCTTCTCGACACATTTCACTTTCAAAATTATCAACAGCTTAAATAATAACGAGGCAGTTATTGCGAAGAAATATAAAAACCCATTTTCGGGTCACCGGGTCGTTAGGGTGAAGGTGAACATCACAATGACACAATGTGCTTCGTTGTATTCTTGAAGGGTCGGGTCATCGACAACGTTGTGCGTGGTTATATGCCTGACTGCGCCATCTAGCAATTGCTCTTTCCTGTATCTACTTTTCGCGCCTGTATCATGATTTGTCGCTTCTGTCGTTGGGAATTTCAGTCACGTTTTTCACTCGAAATTATAAATAACGACGGTTTTAGAGTTCGTGAACACACCTCTTGTCTTTCCTATTTATGGGCGGAAACTGCCTGAGCAGAATATGCACTTAAATGCGAGGTTCATACTATTAATATATAATCACAAACCAAACATTTGGTATCAAGCTAGCCGGGTATAATTATATGTATGCATGACGTTAATAAGTAGAATTCCAAATTTTGTGAAACAGTGTTTGCAATTTACAAAGCACATTTCTACCAAGTAGACTTTGCATAATAAATGACGCAACCATCACATTATTAATTAATTTGATACCAGTCTACCTGCATTACATTGCGCAATATAGTCAATTACATGATGTATTTGCTGGCTATCGCTGCAGCAAGTCGCGTTTGTGCTGTACTCTATTCGCATTTGGACCAACCAAGGAGTTTACGTTATTGTTCCTCAAAACTTGTCTCGAGAACCGAATTCTTCATTTTTTTTGTACGGTTAAACGCATAAACTACAAAGGTGCCATTTTACCAAAACTTGAAAATCTAATTTCAACATGTTTTTTTTCGGCAATTGTGAAATGCAATGAGAGTTGTACATGTTGCGAATGGTACGCGTTTGACTCGCACGTTTTGGGATCATGAAACATAGTTTTGCAACCGGGTTCTTGCAATTCAAAATATATAGGAAAATCGATATTTTCCAATTTCCTATTCCGACATGAGCCCGCATTCTTTATGCAATTATCTGTCTGCAAGGGTTTCTCTCTCTCTCTCTCTCTCTCTCTCGTCTATTCGGAAAAACAAAATGTTGTTTGCATTTCTGGATCTTCGATATACATTACAGCTCTCCCGCAGCGTAAGAGTATACGGCCATTCAATTGTCGATTTGCGAGACCCTGCATATGTCTTTTTTAAAAGTCATCTGGGAAAGCATCTTTCATAATATATCACAGTCCCAGTATGGCAAATAGATCGACGGTTTCACGGAAAATTGGATACGACAACTTCTGCTGAAACACGAAATTGCTTCCTATGACATGTCTCGCGCCAAATAAACAAATATAGACGTACATGTACGTCAAAGCGTTGGTATTGGTCTACTTTAAAGTTAAAGAAATGTGGCATCGCTAACATCTGAGTTCTTTGCGCATGGAGACGTGACAGACTAATCGATCATGCATATGCGACTTTTCAAATAAGGTGCCTACCGGCTACACAGAGTACGTGCCCCTCCCCCTCCTCGACCTAATTTAATTCAATATTTTTATTTCCTACCTGTATGACGGCACTGGATATCCTTGAGCTACGCAAGGGATATACGCCGTCTCCCCTTGTTTGCAAATATAGTTTGGCACTGTGTGTGTTATTCGAGGAGGAACACTACTTTGGGGGTCTGTAACCAGAACAAAAAAATAGTTTCGTTTTCAAAATCATTAGTAGAGACATAATACGCATAGCGAATTATGGCACGATTTATTGATTCATTATCAAATAGAGATATATAGATACGATTATAAACTTTATGGTGTAAATTGGATTTTTAATTTAATCCTTAATGTTGAATTTAATCCTGTCAAAATATGCTTAAATTTAATTCTGCCGTTCTAAATAAAAAATATTTATTACATTATACATTAAAAAAAAAGTTATACAAGGTATACATTTTTTGAAATATTTTTAAAATATATTATAAATTTCAAAATGTTGTGCCAGGCATATTCATTTAGCTACCAGTAATTTATTTATTTACATTTGAAAAAAAAAAAATTTAAGACATAGGCGTAAAAGTTCAAACGTTATTATAAGATGTGGTTATACGATAAAATGTGGACATGTGAGTATACGATAAAATTAGTTAATTTTAAATTTCAATCTTTAAAAAGAAATTATTCCAAATTAGTCATAATTATGCATGAGCTCTTGGGTTGGTTAGGTTGTGGTTGACGAAGGAAATATCGCCGTCATTTCATTAAGAGAGAAATTATCCCTCCCTTAGCTTTGACCAAGGTCTTGGCTATGAGGGAGGGGGAAAGTGGTAGGAAGGGAGGGGAAAAAAAAGAAGAAAGGATTGGATGTGGACATGAGATGAAACATTTATCTCATTCCAAGAAGGATTTATGATCCTTTAACTAATTTTCCGTCTACTACTCTTGAAGTAAGAGGAGAAGATAGGAAATAATCGCAATTTATATTTTTAGCATTTGTGACGGTTAAAAAGGAAGGTCGTCTTGGGAACATACATCGGGAAATACATAGAAAAAATATACATTTAAGAATAATTATAAAATAAATAAAATATACAAACAAGTTGTAGGGTGAGAAGACCATATGTCTCCAAATCATAATAATCAGCCAAATGCATATATGAAATAAAAAAAAAAAAAAGTAGATTATAGATAACAATTCACGTAAATAAATATATTAAGCATACAGACGAGAAAACAACTATCGGAATAAAGAGGACAGTACACGCATCAATTATCAAATTCAACTATTGAAATGACAACATGAGTAATGTAATAATCTCTAATAAATTGGTTTAAAGATAATGTATAAATTTAATATCTTGCTTACCTGTTACTATAACTCTTGATGGAGCGCTGATTTGAGTTTCGTTGGTTAACCGATGGATCGTCTTGCATCTATAAGATTTTGCGCCATCGCTAGGTTCTACTTGACGAATGTACAATTCCCCTGAGTTTGTTATAGTGTAATGTTGGTCTGTGGCATGAAAGGAAAATCTCATTAGTGATCGTGATGGAAGTTCCGTATTGCGTTTAACTATACGTGCGCTCGGGTTGATGTAGTTGAAACTTTTATTTTTCCAAAACTTTGCAATTAGATGTCTGCTTTCCCTTTTAATGTACTTTCTGCAACAAAACACGAAATACTGGTTTTGCGCTTCAAGCTTTTTATGATCATTTTAAGTAAACACATAAAGTTCCAGTATGCAGATGTATAATGTAAGTTTTGACTTACATTAAAATACTTTTTATTTATTTTATGCAAAAGTTTATGGAACAAATCAATGCAGCAAATACAGATTAAATGTTGACAATGTTTATTTAGCTCGGGTAATAATAATTCCCAGTGAATGTTACACAGATCGACTGGATATGAAAATAAACGAAATATTCACTGAAATACGCCATCTTTTAATATTATTACAATTTTCTGCTTAAATATTTGACATTTTAGTTAATATAAAAAAGGAACATTTGTTCTATTTAATTTTGCTACATTTCGCTTAGAGGCATTGTACTTCTATATCAATTAGACGTCGGAAAACTGGTAATAAAATTAAATTGTAATTTTGATTGATTCTTATTATTGAAACAGTGTATTTTGAACCACGCTTTCGTTAAAATTGAGACCCCTCAAAATACATACGTTAGTACATGCGCATGTACTGAGCTCCTATATTAATTAAAAATAATGAAGCATATGGACGAAAACTTTTGATATTTCATTTAATTAATGCATTATGGCGCGATAAAAAATAGTACGCCTCCATGTTGCCTTCCTTGACGAAGTTTCGACACATCTTGTTCCATTATTGCTATTCAGAATAGTCTCGACAGCAAACGGACGAAGCAGCATTCACCGTATAGTTGTGAAACGCAAAGCCTTATACAGGACATTCGGAATGAAAATTGGCTGCGTTATTTTTGTTTTAACACTTGTGACGCAATTTCAACTTTCCGCAAATGGTTCCCAGCGCTCGGCTATCGTAGGCGCGTTTTCTGCAGCGCGCCATAATTATTCACTCCGAAATAATAGTCTGGTTTCTCGAAATCCCAAATTCCCCACTCGCCTATAGCAGCCCCGCGATTACGTGCGTTCCGAAAAAATGTCGCGAGGGCAATTCGCAAAATTCTCAGTTTTCTCGGCACGTGTACCTACAGTACTTAGGAGTTCACTAAGCAAAATGTGTACTTACTACTTGTCGACGGCGGTAATAACACGTCGTCTATACTCCATGACGTCACTTTGACGTAATCACGTACAAAACTTGGAATATGGCACCGCAAGGCGGCAGTGTTGCCACGTATCACATACTCGTCGTACACCTGCACTTCGTAGTATTGCTTTACCACTGAAAATAAAAAGAAAGCGGTGATCATATTAGAGCCAACAAATGACATATTCAAAACATAAATGTTTTCACAATTTAATAGGGGACGTTTCAATTTTTTTTTTAAAGTTTAACAAATGTTTAAACGTTTCCACGAGTGGAGCGAGATGTCAACGACTGACATATTAAATGACACGGCTCAACACCTACAGCGTATTGTGTGACTAGCTAGAAGAACAAATAATCACAATAAATATAATTGTTAAATTCTTGGTGATTTCGATTTTTAATAGTATAATTATCACATGTCATTAGGCTGTATAATAGTTATTTAATTGAATAAATATTTGTGGCATATTTAACTATTTGCGAGTATATCTATACTATAAAAATGAAAGTAATGTCCGTGTGTCAGTGTGAAGATCTGTCATGACGCCATCTACTTATTATTATTATTATATTTTTTTTTAATTATTATTTTTTATAATTTTATTATTTTTTTGTGCACAACTGGGCGAAGCTGGGCAATTAGCTAGTTAACTTATAATTAAAGATGCTTATAAAAATTCCACGCGCGATTTCAAATTGTGAGAAACATAATTTTAATTTTAGTTAACAACACGACTGAAACGAAATTCATAATGACATGAGATCCAATGACGCGCACCGCGAAATAATTACTAATGTTACAGTAAAAAAAAAGGAGAATGCAAGAAAACAATTCCATTGCATCGCATTTCTTCTGCTGAATGCAAATCGATTTTTTCTATTGTTATGAAAACACAAGCTAATGAAGCGCCTCGGGCTGCACTCGGTATACCTCGGAGGGAGAAAATAATAAGTCTGCGCAATCGACGTTCATTGTTTGTTCATAACAATAGATTGCTTTGTAAAGGCTTTGCTAATTGAAACGCAACGTGATGGCTTCTTCCAAAATCCACACCGTTCACTTTCAAATTATCCGATCTCGTTTAGCGGCACGCGCACAATTTTCCGGAGCTTGTAAATAGAGAAAGAACTCAGTTTGGTTCGGACTAAAACTCAACAAAAGAGTCGGTATGCGTTGCGTATATTTGGTTTCCGTGCAAATTGATCTCAATCAAGATTGGAGCGCGTTTTACGTATATGTTTCCATGCGAGGGGGTGTCCATCTTTGTATTGAGCTTTACTTTTAATCTATTCATCAAAAATTAAAGACGCATTTAGCTTTTCGTTTAGCTGTATATTTATATACAGCTAAACATGCGGCCCCCGTGGTACAGTGGCTATGGGTTGGGTTGGGTTGGGTTGGGGTTGACGACAGGAATAAAAACCCATCGCCCTCACCTCCGCCCTACAAAAAGGCGAGCGGAGGGAATATAACCTCCCCTGAGCCTGTCATAGACTATAGCCAATCTCCTTCCCAGCCCTTCCCTTCCCTGACCCTCACATATCTCCATAGAGACTCGAGGGTGCAGGAGTCCTGTGGTGCACTAGGCGCTACGGTGACTTTAAAAAAATATCCAGTCACCTTCTCTAGGAAGCAGCTTACAATGAAACGTTAGCTGAGATTCGAATCAAAATTCGTAAGAAACATTGCTGCCATTTTTCGATTTGCATCATTCAAAGTCATCATTCATCATTCAACATTCCAAGTTGCAAATGACGTTATGTGGAAGTCTGATTTCTAAAATAGGATGCTGGTCCAAAAATAGTTCAAATATTGGGTTTAATTTGTACGGCAGTTTAGTTCAGTCGTTACTAATGCTTCCGACTATGGTGCGGATGGTCCCGGGTTCGATTCCTGGCAGAGGCTCTCGTTTATTCGACGTGCCGCGGTACTGATGTCACCCCTAAGCTTCCATTAAGGAGTCCAGAGCTTAGGGGTGGATTCTGCACCCTGGCTTTACCAGCTGTCATTCCCCTTCCCTTTCCTTCCCTGCCACTCAGATATCTCCATAGAGACACGAAGGTACAGTAATCCTGTAGTGATTAGCACTACGGTGATTTAAGAAATAAATATTCGAAACATCGTAAAAACCTCTACTTTCACTTCGCGTTTACATAAGGTGAAACTTATTTAATACTGTATTTGTTTTATGCCAAAGCGGATGTAAATCTTTCATTTCTCAACGCTTTCAAATCTTCCCCAAATTTCAGATAATCTTCGTCTGCCATTAGAGTAGACAACAACCACCTTTAGATTAACAGTCAATATCCAAATTACTGACATGAAGATCATATTTACAGATGCATACGTGATAGAAAACTCTTAATAATACATGTATATGAAATCAATGAGCAGGTATGTTCACACAATCAATGCAAACGTGGGCAAATGATGACAGATGTCTACACCATTTGGTCAATATTTAAAATATTTAGAATAGTGATTTGAACATCAAACTTACCGATGCATGCAGCATACGCGATAAAAAATCTTAACAATACATGTAATCAATGAGCAGATACATGTATGTACCATATGGTCGCACTACCCAAACATGCGCTATTGGCGACGGGTGTCCACACCATTTGGTTATACTTTCCAGAGGAAAATCCTCAACAGGCCCAACCATAGCGAAAAAATTGTTTGAGACTTCCGAAGCGAGAAAGTGTGCGGAGGGGGGAGGGAGAGGGGGAAAGAGAAAAAGTCAATCTCTTCTTTCGGCCACAAGTAACAATTGGCGCTCGACAGAATTGTGTTGCAACCGGTCTGGAAATGGTCGCCGAGAGATTGGGGCAATCTAGGCGTGCGGGTCGTTTTACGGCCGGTATACAGATGGGATCATGGGTAATTTTGAATGAATGGCGCACCATCGGCCGTTTCATTTATGCCGGTTTGTGGCTCATAATCGCAGATGGGCCAGGCCGAACGGCGAACGTACGCCTCGCCTCCGGTCTTCTTAATCCTCCTCAGATCTTTGGTACAATTAATGATATAGCCGCTTATTGTTCCCAAGGTTCCACACTACGAATTGGTACCAACTCTAATCGAAATAAATTTCATATTGCAGTGGGGCCTTTAAATTTGTAATTATTTTTATCGGAGCATTAAACACGAAACGCGAAAACATCCGTCATCCGCTATTACACAAATTGAAGCCATTTCATCGAGCAAATTATTTTGGTAGAAAATAATATCAAACTGCAACATATGATTTTTACTCGTAGGCAAAATGAGAACGGTAGAGATCGTACATTTTTCGTCGCTCTTTACTACGAAGACCGTCCCTTGATTCGTGCAGCGGAGAGTACATTGTATTTGTGCCGGCGTGTCACGTTATGAATCGGGGGCTTGGCGAAGCTAATCTCCATCATCAATATACATGTATGTGATATACATTAAATACGAGCGCATACAGCACACCATATGGTAAACGCATAAGTGAAACCGTTCCGTTTTGGGTTATTGGTTAATGAGGATTGAATGCGTCTATATAAGAGCATACAATGCAATTGATGAAATCGGTTATTTTTAAGCATCATAATACGCCAGTGTTTCATAATTAATTAAGGTGCTCACCGAAGAAAATGTAGAACACACAATGCTCTATAACTGCAAATAACAATCTAATGGATTTGTAGTTTTTATCTGCCCGTAGTATCACGGTATCTGATCTCACAGTCTAATTTAATACAAAACTGAGTAGAAGCGCAGATGCTAAAATATATTGCTTAAATTCGTGGCTGATAAAAAAAATATGAGATTTAATTGACCACAAGCATGCCCATCCACGACATTTCGATCCATGACATAATTAAATGGTAAAGGGTACGCTTGTGATTACTTATGTTTGATATTTTTTTTATATTCCTGATCACTGTAGTGAATAAATAGCACAACAGGATATTATTGTCCCCCTCGTGTCACTATGGGAATATATGAGGGACACATTTCAGTACCACAGGATCGAATAAACGAAAGCCTGCGCCGGGAGTCAAACCCGGGACCACCCGCTCAAATGACTGTGACCATGCCCACTGAACCACTGGTGGTATAATTTTATATTATGGGACATGCTTGTATTCATTTATATACCATATTTGAGCATGCCCTTCATTACTTTGTTCTAAAAAAATTATTACAACTACGCCAATATGATAGCTATTGAAAGATGATTTTGTTAATTACGGTTCCTATAATTCCATTCTCGTAATATGATAACATTTACTCGAATCAGTTAATTATGAGCATTTCTTTCAATCTGAACAGAATTTGGATGGTAAAATGTTTTGGGTTGGTGGAACTCTGAGACGACACATGCAAGATATCTACATGTTCAGCTTTTGGTCTGAGGAGGCAATGCACGACTCTTAATATGCTCAACAAGACGGGTGGAGGAAGGTGGCTCACATTTGCTGGGTGAGCCGTCATTTTCCAATGGTCGTCGTCGTTGGCCAGAGTATTCCGAGAAAAGCAGAACGTTTTTCTCGGGCACACGCGTCCATCATTATTACGGTGTGCGGTTTTCAATGGCGCTACCTCTCTCTTTCCATATGTACATGTACACGTATATATAGGTCGTCGTATATATATATATAGGCCGGGCTGCAGGGCACTATTTCTGGTAGCCACTCGTTCTATTGCCGACGCCACCACCACCACCTCTAGCTCGAGCTCGGTCAACCCCTGCCTCTAAACTCTTGGCTGGTTTTCTATGACCCAGAGTTACCAACTGGATACGTTGGGCTGGATGGTGGAGGCCAGCGCAACGACTAAACCGTGAAATATGTGGGCACTCTGTCGCACAGGGAAATCATTTCGGATCTCTGCGTTCAAATCGCTTCTTGTTATAGCAATTGTTTACCTAAATATGCTGGCTGGTGGCGTGTATGTGTGTGTGTGTGTGTGCATGCGCAAGTCGAAAATAAACTGGTTCTCCGTGGCCTGCACTAGTGTGACGAATATGCTTCATAATTTATCGGAAAACCAATATATCTCGATTGTCAGAAGATTGTTGCGGGTACGTGGTGGCAATGTGTGGCCAATGTGACTACGTGAGATTATATTCTTTTAGACGTGTGATTGCCGACATGCGGAACAAATTTACGCCCCTTTCAGTGGTGTAAAGAAGGAAGATAGACATTGGGGACCTGTATTGTGTGCTAGACAAAAAGACATCCGAATCCCGCACAAAGCTTGAATAACCTAAGATTAATATGTTTTTAAATTATCATTAAAGTAATATATTTTTTTTCCGTCATATTGGGTTAACCAGCTGCTTGGAAATTCGACTTTTGAAATGCGCTCCTCATTACAGTGTATACGGCTTGAGCCTAAAGTGCCTCTTGATACAGAACAGTGACTCGAAACAAAAATATAACGTTAGTTATATACAATATAAATTAAAATATCATGTATTTTATACCTCACTAATCGTTAATCGTATAAAGCATTGGACCATCGCATTTGGCTTAGGTAAAGGCAACGTTTTTGAAATGGAAAATGTCATGAATACAGTAGCAAATTGCGAAGTGATGTGCGTAAAACACGTTACAAGGGGCAGCTTTTGTAGTATAATCTGTACATACTTCGACTGTTACTTTGATCTTTTTACTCTTCCATTTATAAAAGGTGCTATTATTTTACTTTTCCGAAATAATCTCGCATTTGATCTAAGCGTTCCAGCGAGTGTATTTTATTTTCTCTCGCCATACCAATAGCGCATCTACGTCAAATATGCTTAGCGTCAGCGAAATACATGATCGTCTTCCCTCTCGCTCTCACACTCCCTCTCTTTCGCAGATATATCTGGCACAGTAAAATCGATCGCATCCAATGGTCTGTCGGAAGCCATTTATCCGGGTGCTGCAATAGCTTGCAGCTGGTCTGGTGATTTATTAGATCCAGTAAACAGTCCATTACACGCAGCTTTTGTTTTAATTGCTTTGATCGCGTGATACGATGCCAGAAAGTTAGTCACCCGCTCGTGCGCCCTCTAGTGAGAGACAGATTGAATTGTGATGATTGCGCGCCTAAATGTACTTGTGAAGTAAACAAGTAGCAACCAATGGATACAACGTTTAACGCGGATAGTGCCAGACAAAGCAATATTGATAACATTTATGAAATTTGTATTAACGCGTCCTTTTGTTGCGAAAATAATAGAAGGCATCATACGTAGTTAATGAAACGTCAAAATCGTTGTTTGTTCCCTGAATATTCGATTTCGTGCAAAATACCAAGCACGCAACAGTATAATTGTTCAATATTTTGCATCTACGAATGATTTAATTTGGTGAAAGAAAGTTTTTATAAGGCAATTTATGATCAAGTTACAGATTCTGTTTATCCGGGTACAGAGGGTGTTACACTCACTTACAGATTATTTCTGTAATTTGCTTTTAGAATTTTATTATATAAACTTTTTTAATTACTATTTAAAAATCATTTAAAAATATGATACGAAAAATGATGATATGAAAAATTATTGAAAATCCAAATTTATATAGATTGATATTAATTATCGCAGTACAGTAATACTAGAATATTAAAACTTGGATGGTCGTTCAAAACATATTTATTTGTCTGCTTAATTTCCATCGAGGCCTGTTTTCACATACTTGTTTATGTACTTGATATACCGATAAAGAACCATTTTTTCTGGCGACCATTTAATTCAAGCGAAGGCATTAAAAATGCATGGTATAGATTCCCAATAGCATTTATTAACTTACTTAGTCCTAGCTAGGTGTGAATTAAAAGTTTCCTGTTTACGTTTTCATATTAAGAAATAATATATGTTAGAAAGACTCATTTACTAAGTAGATTCGTGAGGTGATCTATATGCATGTTCTCATTCATTATCTATAAATTTGCCACTAAAGCAGGATCAATATCTGCTTTTTTAGTTGTCAATAAGCAGATAACTCTTAGACAGGCGCGGCCGCCAGTACCCATCGGTGGCAAAGCAGTAAAAAATTATTATTATTAAAGATATTCAGATGAGGGGGACGGGAGGGGGAGGGGGCGTAACAATAACTTCGAATAAGTAGAATAAAGAGATTCTGTAAAAATTTTCCGTTGTCGACGCAGTTTGGAAAATTGTACTCGTAGAAACTAGAAAGTTATGGCAAAAGGAACGTTTTACATAGTAAAAGAACCCCCGTTCCAGCTCCTCAAAAAAAAAAAAAAAAAGAACAAGTTCCTAGGAACGGAACTTTTCCGTTTCGTTCTTACCCAACACTAGCCATAAGCCAAATACTCACCAAGGAATTTCTTTACGAAACACGCTTCTCTCGGATATAGCCACCCCATACAAAAAATGACGTGTACATCCAAATGTTTACGCTACACGCGTTTTGCTCGTTTTTACATTGACGCCATTAGTAATAGGAAAAACTGCTTGCCGTGCCGAGCGAGTATCGATGGGAGAGTGAGAGTACGTGCCGTGTGACGTCCACAAAACAACGGCATCATATTCTCCATTCTTCGCGGGGAAGCGCGCTACGCTTAGTGACAGATGTTGCCGTACATGAAGCGATGCCGAGCAGATGCCGCGTATCGCTCACTGAATGACGGCATCACAAATTATAAATCCTTCGTGGCGCGAGGAGCTTATCCTTTTCTTTAAAGCATCACCCAAACTGATGATAAAAAATACTATTTCGAATTAAAATAATTGAATTACTAATAAATGCAAAGGCGTAACGTATATGATTCAAAATACTATTTTCGATTAAAAAAATTGAATTTCTAATAAATATAGGGCATTTAATTTTACGGAAATAGGAGTCAAACAGAGCCTTGCCTGCCTATATGGAAGGCCCGCCACTGCTCTTAGAAACGACCAATGATCCTCGAACTCAGCTTGACGTCTGAAACGATAGTAGATTGAGTCTCTAAATTAAAGTTTTTTTTTCTCAAATAATAAAAGTTCTTTAGACGAACAAAAGGTAAAGTAAGGCAAAATTAAAAGTTAAAAATTGGTGAGTTCTTAATTGAGTAATACGTTTAAGTATTTATTTCGTTGGCATCTTACGTGGTTAATGCCAAAAATATCAATTGTGGCATTGTCTAAATCCTGCATTTTTATTGCCAAAAGGAAATGTCGGTTCGATATTCTGTACGCCTATGAACGAGTGATATGAATTGAGGGCGCATGCGCCACACGGTCTTATCTACCAACGCCTGATTGGCCGATAAAGGCGGTAATGACGCTCTCATTCAAAAGTAACATACCGTACTGTACTTTGTAGTGAATTGGATCATGGTTATTAGATAAATCAATATAAAATATGTTCTCGTTTCGCAGAAAGCAAATACAAATTATTTGCATCGATTATTTCTCAAATGTAAAAACAATGGGCCAGACAGTGCAAATGCATTGACTAATCTGCAATATATTATGCGTCTAGACAGTTTCTCTCTGAAATGTTTACCGACTATGATCATGCACACGAATTAGCATTTTACCCATGTACTGGCTGCCGTTGTCAGATCAAACAATATTTTTTTTTTAATTTATCAGTGACGCATAATTTGATACGTTTAAAATTGTGGGTAATCGAGCGAGTCACACTAGATTAGAAGTAGAATAAATAATTTCATTACTATGCAATAAAATGAATTAATGAGTAGAGTACAGTTACCAGACGTACAACAAAATATACCACGAATAAGTTTAGGATAACAGTGGATAGCCATTATTACATTGAAGTTTAGGTAGTTTTTTATCATCTACACGCGTCTACTTTAATCGCATTTCTAAAAAATTCGGATACGAGCATTTTGCTGAGAGAGGGATGCATAGAAATGCGATAGACGGCTAGTCTATTTTTTCTTGGCACATATCCAATTTTTCCCCTTAGTTGTGGGCATATATGTATGTCAAATTTGCGGATCAACCCACAAAGGTAAAAGACCTTCGCTAATAGCGGCTGCATGCATGCGAAAGTCCTTAGTCTACCGCTCAACCTTATACAAAATGGTTGGGAGGCTAACAAAGCAGTTGCATTTTCAGCGTATACAAAAGCTCTTGGCATCATCTAATATTCAGACTTCGGAAATATGCATACGGGTGCATTTTCGCATAGAAGAAATTACTGAATGAAACAAGACAAGTGAGCGAAAAGAATAGGCTTATGAAAGTGGGCATGTTTGCGCGGACTATATGTAATTATCTAAATTATAACCTGCAACTGAAAAACAAACTAATGAATTTATTAATCCACATTTTCTTAAACCTATTATGTAATAGAAAACGCACCTAACGGAGCATTAGTGTAAACGACGTCGCAGGTAACTCCACCTGGGGGTTTGTTAGCGAAGCTCGCGCATTCTGACCGTCGGAAGTAGAAAACACAGAACTATAATATAGGTCAAGTATTCCAATTTGTTTCAATACAAATATGGCTGGGAGCGGTGGCGCGTTCCTGTAATCCCGCTGCTGGGAAGCGTACTAACCGATGGCTCATGAGCCTA
>JAUJYS010002761.1:0-14170 GCA_033995665.1 Melogona broelemanni | reverse complement strand
ATTACTTTTTAAAGTTTAAAAAAAATGATTCTGTGGTTTATTCAAATTGTTTTCTTGATTTTGTGGGCCCAAATGGCGGGTAAGCGAATTTTGGAGCTCAGTCTCTGAAATTCGTGAGGCCAGAAGGGGTTTACCGTGACAATATCCTATTAAACTTCAATTCCGAAATTCACGTTTCAAAGGTTTTGATTATGCTTTGTTTAGGATTTCACAACTAGTTCACTTAACTTAAATGGTGAGTCAAGGGAAATGACCTAATAATTTAGCCTAGCCTAAGCTTTCGACTTGGGTAGAGATCTTTAATAGGTACGGGACAATGTACAGATGCGAATCGCATTGCATTAGTTTCATTTCGAACGAATGCGTTAGTACGAATTTGTTTTTACCAAAAAAAAATATCTCGGCCAGCAATTGAACCCACGATTGTAGGCGAACACGATCCTCACTACACCATACGGCGCACCTCTAGTATATTGAGCGCCACCCAGTTGTAAAGCGTCACACTCCAGACATGTTTAAGCACGTTTTCCACGTTTGATTGATTTCCTTGTTGTCAAGCTGGCCGAATAATCGAGACGGTCGGCAACAATCCCGTATCGCATATTCTCTTCTTTTCTTCGGCTATTTCTTAACCGCTTTTCGCTTCATTCTCTCGTCACTATTTCCTCCACCCACCACCACTCTAGGGAGGCGCTCGCACCTGTCACGTACAACGATTACACGCGCCGTTGACTTACGTCCGGTGACGACCTCAGCGACCCTGGTGGACATGCATCATCGTTGGCGTTGGGAGACTTACGGTCGAATGACCGCCGGTTTGAGCGTCTACTGGTCGTGAGCCCATAGACTACGTGGTCTGTCTCGGTAATATAAAAAATGTCTAAATAAAAAAAAAACATCGAGATATTTCGCTTATGGTTTTCACTGCATCCTCAGAATTGAAACTGCGTATGATTGGTCCTAGAAATGATGAAAATCTAATTAATGGTGAATTACTGTCCCAATCATTCGGTGGCAGTGCGGACCTTTCGACGAAAAACTATTCGGGCAACTATTCGAATGCAGTTTTCCGCTTAAACAGTTAATCTATAATTATCGATAATGGAGAAACTTCTCCATTATAGATAATTATTATTTTATTTATTATTTTGTTTATTTTGTCTGCAATTATTGTTTACTATCAGACAGTTGTGAATACCTTTTAATGGTATCTGTCGTATATTGACATGACTTTGCGCATTTAAACAGCGTCTACACAGCAAACGGATGACGGGAACAATTAAGATTTCAGCGTCAGTTCCGATAGTAAAAAAAAGTCTTTGATCAATTGTTTATATTTTCTCCTTTAGTTAAAAATGTAGTACGAGGGGCACATTTACGATTGTATCCTGTAATCGAACAAACAATAACCCGCGCCGGGAATCGAGCCCAGTACCACCACACCCCAGTTGATTGCAATGGCGAATGGGCTACAAGTGTCAAGTGTCTTCGCAGTATATTATTCGTAGACATCTTCATTTTGTTGCGTGTCTGATAAAACACTATCGTCGTATGGCATCTTAAACAGAAACAACTATCCGTTTTTTTTGGCTAGTTTAACGTTATTAGATCAACGTACAGCTTCGTAAAAAGTGTCTGAATGTACGTACCGATGGCTCAGTGGGAATGGCAACATCTTACGGAGCAGACGGTCCCGGGTTCAATTCCCGGTGCAGGATCTCGTTTATTCGATCCTGGGGTGCTGGCGTCACTCCTGAGCTTTCATTAGGGAGTCCAGAGCTTTGAGGTGGATACTGAAGCCTGGTTATATTAGGGAGTCCAGAGCTTAGGGGTGGATCATGCAGTCTGGCTATTCCAGCTGCATCCCTCTTCCTTTCCCTTCCCCACACATATCTCCATAGAGACACGAGGGTGCAGTATTCCTGTAGTGCACTAGGCGCTACGGTGAATTAACAAAAAAAATCTGTATAGGCATTCGATTTTGCGGCTATTTTGATTTTTTATACCTTGTATATCAACGGCTATAGCGCTAGGAGAAAAATAAGATGTTTTTACCTTCACGTTTAGAAGGAAGATGGGAACGAAAGTGCAAACAAATTTTTACTGTTGAGGATCAAGCTTGCAGTCAGACAAAGATACTTTGATACTTTCGATTATTGAAGGGTCTTTCTACATTATATTTATTTTTATAAGTAGCACAAGTATCTACCACGCATGACTATAAGCATCGCTTTAAGTTCAGCATTTAGTGGACAATGTACAGTGATAAAATGTCGTCCGAGATAAAAATCAAGCCTGGGTGAAGACGATATTTCAGCTGGGACTCAAACTCGTGGCGTTGTTCTAAGATGGAACCTTTGCTAAATACATATCTGTGCCGGACAGTTGTAGACCTCTTGCTGTCGCACTCTGACCAGTGCGTCGACGAGGGGATAGCTACACTATTTTTGTAATGAACCCCTCCCGCTAAACTTTCTACGCTTCCTTTTCGGATTTTTTAACTGCCTTTGTCCTGGTCGACATTGCCATTTGAACGCGCAAAATGGCGCTGCAACTTTGAACTCCATCAGATGAGGTATTGGTGGCAAAGACCGAAAACATGTTAATGGAGAGCCATAAGCACGTAAACTAAATTATTTCCTTCAATCAATTAAGCTTTGATGAAAGGTAAGGGTTTGTTCGTCCCACAAACGACACAATATATATCTCGCAAAGGTTCGTCGTATTTTATATTTTATTCTTTACGCACTTTTTTGAGTCCCGCCAACTCAAACGTCGTCTAAACCCCAGTCTTGTCCAGGGTTTCACCCCTTGTATCGATATTTATTTTTGTTTGAAAAGAATAACTTTGCCTTTTCCTATCTTGCTATTTCCAGTCTTTAAATTTTCGAAAATGCACAGTGCGTGGCAACTTCGATTTCTCCTATTCTTCATAATCATCGGGACAATGATCAGATTCAATATTTGCAGAGCGAATTTTAATGTCACCAGCAGTTCGAGCCATCTCCTTTACGATATGAGAAACATGACCAAAAGCACTCCGATGACATCAGATGTTGGATCTGTCACCCGAAACATGGCGACATCCTCCAGAACCATCAAGCGAGCCCTAGAATTTGCCACTCACCAACCAAAAATCATGAGCCGACTGAATGACCAGCATGATTTCCAGTTCCTTCTCAACGGCAGCACATGCGGTGACGAACCAGTCTTCGCACTGCTATTGGTCGGCTCCCATCCGGACCACCGGGACATGCGTGACGTCATCCGGATGACGTGGGGTAACCCACGTCTGCCAGACTTCCCTTTCAAGCTCATCTTCCCCTTCGGTTATCTTCTGGACCAGAACAGCCAGTTGAAGATCGTCATCGAGAGTGCCCTGCATGGAGACATCATCCAGGGCAACTTCCTGGATAACTACCACAACATAACACTCCGTGATTTGATGGCTATGCGCTGGGCATGGCTCCATTGTCCTCAGGCTCGTTTTGTAGTCCACATTGATGATGACATGACTGTGGATGTCTTCAGTCTGGTAGACATTCTCCAGGAAATGGCTTCGAACCAGTCAGCACGTGACCCTTTCATGGCCTGTATGTACAAATTTGATCATGGTGGGGTACTGCGGGAAGGTAAGTACATGGTAAGTTACGAGGATCATCCTAGTGATGTCTATGACCAATATTGCTCTGGCTGGTTGTATGCGTTCAATCCGGCCATGGCGTACCTATTGGATGACATGGCCTTGATGGTGAGACCCTATTGGATGAATGATGCCTACATCACCGGTACGCTGATGAAGGAAGCAAATCAGACACATCGTAACATGGTCATCCGATGGACGATGTCGGTGGATGACATGCAGAATATGACCAGCACCTGGAAAGGCAACAGTGGCGAGCCACCTCCATTCCAGGTTGGACCGCAAAACATAAATCTACTTCTAACCTTGAACCTTCATGATCAGTTTCTGCAATATGCTGCCGTGAATGGGACCAAACGTTTGCCATCCGGGTTATCAGCATTGGTGTCTGAACATTCTTAGGAATAAAATTGATGGAGGTCGCACGAAGAAAATGTATAATGTTTAAATTTCAGACGACGAGGAAAAATTGTCACATGATTAAAAATAATTGATTATGATGGTTAATGTACACAAAATATAAATTCAATTTTTCATTTTTATATTCTTTGGTTTGTTGGATTAAGCAAGTTTTAGCATGGGGAGACTCAGGAACTTTTCGTCTCCGTGAAAATACAGAGTACGAACGTCACCCCGCTATCTCATGCCGTCGGTTTCGTCCTCGTATGACGGCATGGAAAGTGGGGTGACACCCGTACTTTTCGTCTCAGTGACTTTTTTCGGACTTTTACTTTTTTTTCGCCTTTTTTTTTTTGAAATTCTGCATCAGAACCACCGTTCCTGGGGCTTACCAGCATTTCTGCCTCAAAGCCCGGTGACCGTAATGCGTTTATTGGAAAAATAAGCATGAATGACATATTGTACAATATTTGTAGGTGAATGTGGTTATAAAGGCACGTAATGAACAATACTCATCTAGGGGAATTCCCCGACCCTGTTTCGGCTGGAAGCGCCAGTCTGACCGAACTTTTGTTTTACCATTAGCATAATCATTCAATAAATTTTGCAGTTTAAGGATACACAATTCTCGTAATAGAACTTCGCCGTGTCCCGTGAGGACGTAGAAAGCCTCGATCATGGTTCAGAACTTTGCTCTAAAAGTATAACAATAATTTACAAATTTCCCTCAAATATAACATCCAGCGCCATTTTAATTTTCGCACTAGCAGACATAGTACAGTATCTAGCAGACAATAATATGGCAGTGCAGTAGCGTCGAGTACCGTTGGCCCCCAGTAGACACAATATTTACGATTAAAGTTGATAAATCTTAAAATTTTATGTATTTTTATAAATTTAAGCGTTTAATTGTGCTTAATTATATTATTGAACCTTGTTAAATTAGTGAATTTTTGAATTAACAGACGTAAACGTCAGGAGGCCCTTTGCGACGGACAAAGAATTGATATCATTGTTTCTTGGCTACGTGTCTGCAGGGGGACCACGTCAAAATTGCGAGATAAAATAATTTGCTCGACCAATTTCATCAGAGAAATTTATTTTTATTAATTTTATAAAACGTGCAAATTTTTCATCTTTATTTTAAATTAAATTTCCAGACGATATGTTATCTCTGTTAAGCGTAATTCGCCATAAACCAATTTTAAATGACCACATTCTCGTAATTTTGGCGGCTGATCTGGCATCACTAATCTTGTCCACCCGGCCTCGTCTGCAACAGATCATCGCGCAATCGATCATGTCGTGACCCGAGATTTTGAAACAAGGGCACTTTAAATATAAACAAAAATTGTGAAAAATCCAATGCATTTTCATCGACCACGAGCCCAACTCTAGCCCCCAGCCATGAAACCCGACAAACCCGATAAACTGTTTCCAGCCTCGGCTAGCGTCGCCATCAATCTGGGAGCGGCGGGTGGCACCCTCAAAGATCATGGCAAGACGGTCGCAGGTGAGTTTCAGGAAGTGTGCTACGACAAAACTGGAGCAGGGACAGTCACAAAATGTTCTACGGAAATGAGACCATCAGTCGTTCAACCGAGTTGTCAAACGGGACGGCCCTTCAAAGGGATGGACATATCCTCACAGCTGGCTCGACCCCCGAATTTTAAGCCTGACAAGTGTGACCTCTCTCCTGAAAGCGACCATACGGTGTCGCCGGTTCAAATCCCTGCATGGCCTAATGTTTTTTTTTACTCGCAAGCAACGTTTGACTCCTTGGTTACTACACGTTGCCTTGTTGCTGATACAGAAAACTCATCAATTTTATACTGTATTAGCTTACACGTAACCTTGTGGGTGTCTCTTAAATTGAAATATAGAGTGCTGATCCTTTAAGGTTTTAAGTTTTTTGGATCGTGGTGATGAATGTTTAATCGGTTCCCTTTCTGTTAGTAGATCTAAGGCAAAGAGCGAACTTGCCGGCGAGTTCGGCAAAAGATCACCACCGCTTGGTAAGTCGTGTTGACCGATAATCTTGTGCCATTAAAATTCGTCTAGAATTCTCACTCGAAATTGTCACGTAATCATTTTTCTGCTTTCGATTGTGTACTTTCAGAATTTTTCTCCATTCAAGAAGCCTCGTTTTCCAGCTATATCGAATGCGTTTCGCGAGTTGAAACACATTTTCAGCGACCAAAAGGTATTTTCACCACGAATGCGAATCAATAAATTATGCACCATGTCACACAGGTCAATTCTTGCTTTAAAATGAACAGCGTAACTGTAAGGCGAAGTGATTTGGTGATTTTGATTGGTAAATGAATTGAAAATATTGTCATTTTGTTTGATGTAGGCAAAGAAAATTATATATCTAACTATTTTCGTGGGCTTGAACATATCTTTCCTGTTTTCGTTGTGTAAAGAGTCCAACAGTAAAGGTTAGTTGCTACTTGATAAATCTCGATAATTCAACGCTCTATCAAATTATGTCATCACATGATACTTAATTTTGTTTTCTTCTCTTTACAGCATTAACTGCGTACACATATTTATCAATATTGGAGTTGGCCATGTGAGTTTTGCAAAACTGCCGAGTTAATCGAAAAATGGTTCAATTTGATTTGAAACTAAACAATTTTTTATCGGCTGACGTCGTTCTATGTTCATTGCAGCCTTTTTACGTGTCTTCTAAGTATATGGGTTGAACAACAGAGGCCTAATTCATCATTTACGTTCGGGTAACTATTCAATTCGTGAATATACAAATCATTTTTTGGATACTTTTTCAATAATACCGGTACTTCCAATTCAAGTTTCCCTAAATTTATCGGTTGTTTTTTTAGGTATGGAAGGTTCGAAGTTCTCACAGTGTTCTCTACTACCGTCTTGGGACAATTGGGATCGTTTTTTGTGATCAAAGAATGGTTTGTAAACGACTTGACTAAACACCATTAAATCGCTTTTTTAAGTTATCCACTTTGGTTGACCTCGCCTTTCTTTTTCCAGTTTGGAGAGAATTTTTTTTCGGGACAGTTACACCGTTGATGGGTGAGCAGATTTACGTGACAAATGAACTATTTCCCGTGTTAGGAACTGAACGGCAAAGTTCCGTTCCTAAGAACGGGTTCCTATATCATGGGAGGAACGGGAACTGGATCGGTTCCTTTTTGCAAGGAACGAGCCCAAAACTGATTATTTCTAACGGTGCACTTTTTGTTTTCTTTCCCCCAACTATTATTTTAGGGGCACGATGTTGCTGGGGACGGGCATCAGTTTCTTGTGTCACTTGCTAGTCAATATTTGCACCGAGAGCAAGGCTTGGACTCACGTCATTGGCGCCTCAAAGTCAAACTGGGTTCAGAGGTTTTTCGCCGACGTCAGTGAAAAGTAAGTGCGATCTTCGTGATATTTGTTTAAACCCATTTTACATTGAAAGAGTGATGCTTACGTTTAGTTTGCAATGCGTATCGCAATGCTTGCATTTTTGTCTAGATTCGTATGAATAACTTGAAACGTTAGATTCACTACAGTGGTTATAAAAAAAAATAGTTCGAATCAGTACTTACCCGTTGATCTACTTTTCTTTCCAGTCTATGCCAGCTGGTACCCGGGCTGAGTCGTTTTCTCCTGCCCCGCGTCAATCCCTTCGTGCTGGTGTTTCACTTGGGCGCCGCCGCACTCATCATCGCCCAGTTTCTCGTTCAACTAAAGTGAGTACAAAAATCGGTTCGATGCCACTTAAACTTCTGATGCCACTCTCCGGAATGTACTAAGTCACCCACCCAACACTCGTTTTGCAGAGCCTACTATATGGCCGACGATTTGGCCGCGATATTCGTGGCCTTCCTGACGTGGACCACCATGTTTCCCATGTTCACCTACACGGGTCTGATTCTCCTACAGGTCAGTACACCCTCGACGGTAACTGTGGTTTTATTTTGCCCAGTGAATACAAAGTGTGGTAAAACATAAACAACTCGAATGACCGTCACTAATTTTGGACAAACACTAAAATATGAACAAAACGAGGCGTTTTCTCTCGTTGCAAAATAAATAGTGTAACTATAAATAGTTTTTTCATTGCCTTGCAGACGACTCCAGCCCACATTCTGAGCCACCTGGACAAGTGTCTCAGAGAGGCAGCCACGCTAGACGGCGTCCTGGAATTCAGGAACGAGCATTTCTGGACGCTCTCGTTTGGAGTCATGGTGGGTACCGCCGCTAGCAAGCTAACTGAGTCGCTATTTTTATTAACTACTCTTAGCCAGACGTCGTTTAGACCAATATCCCGACAGTCGAATTTGTGCTAATATGGATGACCTAGGTACGAAAACTTTGCTAGACAAACAATACCAGGGCTAAACTAAAAAAAAGTACGGAATCACGACAAGAGTTAAAATAGCATAAAGAAAATGCGTGAGGAAAGTATGAGTTCAGACAGCTACATGGTCAATTTCAATTCATTTGAACCCTGTACCTGTCAGAACATTTTCTTGGTGCTTCTTTTAAAAGTCAGTGTCAAAGCCCCCAGGTCGCTCTCCTGGGGGCTTTGAGACTGAATCGTTCGTAGGCCCACGTGGCATAAGAACAGTTTTAAAAATATAAAATATAGGTTGATACTAGTATAAAGTATCGAGCGAACACCGATATTATTGCCAATTAACTATAGACACTAGGCCAGACAAACAGTTAAAACATCATCATGATCATTGCAAAATGTCATTATCGCCAATAATCATTTTCTTTTCCGTCCGGTCGTCGCCTGTCTCTCCACCCGTCTCGCAGGCCGGCTCCGTCCACGTCCGGGTGCGCCGCGACGCCAACGAGCAGGCGGTCCTCTCACACCTCACCAACCGCCTCTCCGGCCTTGTCTCCGTGCTCACCATCCAGGTGTTCAAAGATGACTGGACGCGCAGCGCCACCACCCTCCAACTCCTCAACGACTCGGCCCGCGTGGCCTCCTTCACTGCAGCCGCCGGTACCACCTCTCCATCGGTCCTAACTGGCGTCGCCTCCTCCGCCACCACTGCCCACTCAGTCACGTCGTTCCCCATCGAGAACGCCGCCGCCGCCGTGCGGGACAGCTACGCCTCGGTGGCTGGCGGGACCCGAGTGGTGGTCGGCGCACCCCTGTCTGTGGGGTCCGCCACCAAGTCGCCCGGTATGATGCAACCGTTGGTACCGACCAACGCCTACTCTATGCCGTACCAGCCGTATCAGGAGACAACGCCGCGGAGCGGTGGTTTCGCCAAGACCTCTCAGACAATGCTGATGCAGCAGCAGCAGGGTCGAACCTCATCACTACCGATGCTGTAGCGACGCGTCATTGGCCGGGCCATTTTTTTCGTAAACGCCAAAGAGTTTGAAAATGGTAGAGGTTAGTGGAGGTATTTTCGGTGATGGCCAGGTCGGTTCGGTGTCAACTTGAGGCGCAGTCGCTCTTCCATAGCTTTTGGTGAGCGGCCGCCAGTGAGAAAGGTCGTTTCGGGAAGTGCTCTGTACGCTCTATCCACCTGTACTTCTTTGGTATACACAAGCACACACACAGGCGCGGGTACAAATTGCTAGTGTTATATCGGCTATGTCGATAAAGAGAGACTGCATCAAAATAGTTGGTTTTGTATTTTTTTTTGGGGGGGGGAGTTGACTCTCTTATTTTAATTTTCGTATTTCATTGTACGAACAGAACCAAGTGAAACTGGAAAATAAATTTGATTACATGTGCAATGTTGTGGTGACAAACATTTCCCCTCCACTTCTGTGATAACCACGTACGTAATGTACTGGAAAGGAAATTGGCGACAGCCCAAAGTTCAATTTTCGTATCTGGCCGAGTAGTGAGCGTGCTCGCTCGCCGACCAGAGGACCTGGGTTCGATTCCCGGTGTAGTCAATCGTTGGATTGGCTAGTGGTACTGCGCGGGTGAAGGCAGTTCCTAGAAAACTAAGGGGTTCCTGCTCAGTAAAGTCACCAGGTGTCGTGGTCCGGAGACGACGCGAGGGACACACCAACAAAAAAAATAATTTGATAGTACATTGGAACAAAACTAGAACGCCAATTTGTGTGTATCGGAAGATTCGTAAAGTTCATTTAATTTGTCGTTTTAAAACGTTCCGACGACCTTATGGGCCAGCGAATAACGTTTTGTCAAATGTGCAGTGCTCGAGTACATCAATGGAAATAAATAATCAAAGATAGGGACCGATCGCAATAAGGGAATATTTGGATTGTGTTTAGGAACACACATAGATCAAATGAGGGCAACCAACGCTTGACTCGAGGCAAGAATCGAATAAGGAGGAAATGGTGAGGGGTTTGGAAGGATATTTTTTGGCAAGAAACCTTTTTTCCTTGGTCTTATCGGGACAAGGACCGTGGTGGCTCGGGTAAACCGCTTTCCTTCATGTATTCGTTGCGAAGTTGCCTGAAGTCCAGAATGAAGTTGTATTGCTGAAAAGCGCGCAAAATAGTAACGGGAGAATTAATTTATTTTTCTTATCGGGTTGGACTTTCATCGGGACAATTTTCAATTTTTCAAGATTTTAATACGAGTTTCGGATTTTTAGTTTAATTTACCTTCACAGTCTGAACTGCGCTCGGCCCTCGTAGGAGACGTAGTCGCTCGATGGCAGCTTCCGGATGCAGGTCGTCGTCCATTTGAAGCAATAGACAGATGGCGACTAAAATTTAAAAATAAAGATACTCCTATATTTTTATTTATTTATAACATTAAAATTAACACTAAATTAGTTTTTTAGGAGCCATGAGGATAACTCAAGAGTCATTCATCATCTAAGCATGAGATCACGTAAAACAAACACAGTGTAGGAAACGGCATCAATTTTCGCATGTAACTTGTTTAATTGTCCTGATTAATTTATACGCAAAAATTTCTGCTGTCTCCTACACCGTCCTGTGTTTTTTCTACGTACAACGCCACCAGACATGACTATTGATAAATTAAAAAAAGGTGTTTGTTATTTTTTAATGAAGCTCACCCAAACAGGCTCGGCCAAGTCCTCCGTAACAACTAAAACAAATTTAAAAAATAACAAATAAGTATTTAATTCAAACTGTTTATATGGCATGGGTACGGACGATGGAGGTGGAGAAATAAAACCACGTTACTCACTGGATCAACGCTTTCGATCCGCCATTCCAGACCAGCTGCATGTCGTGCAGCAAGTGCAGCAGGTCGTCCATGGCCGGCACGGTCCCGTCCAGGATGGGCCAATGGTGGACCACCAATCCGGCCTTCTCGTAGGCGGCGAGCAGGGTGGGTACCCTGTATTTCACGAGCTCGCCCAGCGTGCAGAGGATGAATACCTCTTCGATGGAAGCGTCGTGGAGCGTTCCTGTTTGGAAAGATCGGAGACAAAAATTATTAATTAGAATATATTGGTGAAGACTCGAAGCAACGTATAATTGAGTAAATACTTCAACAAATTCCTTTCAAACACAAGTTCTTTGGTTGTGTTTGGGGCAACGCAGTACGAAAGAATGAACAGTAACGACGAACTTCAAAGAACAAGAGTTGGAATTTCTGCAACTACAAAGTCATTGTGTTTTTCACAATTATAAATTCTAATTTAAAATAATACTAATATATTTATTTAAAATTATTCATTCATTTTTGCACAATTTTTTAAACGACATTACACATCGAATATGTAAGCATTATCAATTTTATACACATTCATTTTAAATCAACAGTTTTTGACAGAAAATGAACAAACTCTTGTTTTAAAATGTGTGGATAACGGAATTTTTGAAAATACGAAAAGACTTACTAATATCATCTTCCAAATTTCGCCAAGTAGAGCGAAAACGGCATCCTGAAAGCAAAAAAAAAAAAATAATGTCAAACAAATGTTGGGGGGATCATTAAAACGAGGAATTCAAATACTATTTTAATTAAACGCACCTGGTAGTGCACTGATGGCGAACGCGCCTCGGTTCTCAGATTTGGACAGCGGCAACCTGCATATACGAAACAATAAATTTCGTGGTAAAAAAACAACTATATAGGAAAAAATATATATTCGCGACACAATTGTAACAAAAGAAGTTCAGTGGAAATGAAATATACGTAAGCACACATATCGCGATGTGGCGCTTAGAATACGAAAACAAAACAATGAAAAAATAAATTTCTCCAAAGAAAACTCTGAAATCTTCGCGAAATTACGAATTCAATGTTTTTTCTCTTCATGAATTTTATGACATTCCCTCTTCCAAGCGGCATTTTAAGAATGTAACCGTAAAGTGCCAGACATTCCATACCTGCCATAAATATTTTTCGTCATTCACACAGTTCACATATCTGGATCGCATCGGGTGCGTCTATCATTGGATCGAACTGTCAAAAATTATAATCGACTATGTACCCATTGAAAAACGCACCCATAACGAATTTAGATCGTTTATAACGTTTGGCCGGTGCGAATGCGAAATTAAACATTTGAAATGAGACCCTGTTTGTCAACAAACACGATCACACATGACAATGACAGGTTCCAATTCTCATCATTGAAACGTCTGGCTAATCGAAAATCGAGAAATAAAAGCGACACGAGAATCGAAATAATACAAACCAATCAATATTCAAGGGGTTTCGGCTGGCCGTTGCGCTGCTGGAGCCAGCCGCCATGCGTCCACCCGTAAACGCGTCATCGTCGGAAGAATCATCAAATTGGTCGAAATTATCGCTCATCGATCAAATAAACACGACCCAAGTGGTCGTACAACTACTCGTTTTGGTCGTTTGACCGAACAATCCTAGTTTTAGAGACTGGCAACCTAAAAATTAAATAATATTTCGATATTTTGGAAGGATGCTCGATGCGATGCCGGCTTTCAAAAATATCTGCAAATATCTGCATACCGCGAGACATTTCAAGTGTGCCTCAAAATTATGTTAAGATATTTTATTTTCTATCAGACATTGTGATTATTTGGTCTGATAAACTTTAATAACTTAAAATTGTTGTTTTAGAATGCATCGGTAAGAACAACATTGCTTAGAAGATATTATTTAATAATCTAAATTTAAATTTTCTGTATCAGTTTAAGTTGTCTCGAGGTATGTAACCTTGTACCGCTAAACGCTAGAGGCATCGAAAGCTGTAATGTCGGCTACTGACACCTGGCGGCTGCTGGTAGAACTATTGTTGAAAGTCCTTCAATAGCGCATTCGCTTGCTCGAAACGGCGGGAATTTTGAAATGAAACTACAGCCAACCATTGCAAACAAATTAACTAAAACAAATTAAAAATCTGAAATCTACTGTCTCCTAAAGCTTTTTATTTAATGAATTTCCTAAGCATTAAGCATATCTTTACTTAGAAGTTGTACAATATCTATCACGCATGACTATAAGCAACGCTTTAAGTTCAGTAGTAGATGGACAAAGTACGGTGAGAGTATAAGTGTGTACTATTTTATCGATTTTTTATATCTTTACTTGTTTAAATTGCTAGAATATGTCAATGTACGAACGCCATCAGTTTTTTAAAGACTTTTTTTCAGTAGGCAAATCTCAAAATGAAAAGAAAAGCTAAAAATGCAACAAAGAAAATCAATAAACAATAATAAAGTGTCAGTTACAGTGCTCCAATTGGTGGCGCCACTTATTGGCATCTTCAAAACGTGTATTAATAATCACCACCTTTAAATCTGCCTTTGATATTTTACAAAGTTGATCGGAGCGTTTTCTAAACTTTCTAAACAGATCCTTTTCAGGTTCTTTTGGATTATGTAAGTGTAAGCATTTAAACGTAGTAGTGAGGTTATCGCAAATACAAATTTTACCATTCTCTCTAATTTATATATAGATTTGTACTTGAATATAATAGTTATCGTGTTACCGGTAAACGTATATAAACGTAATCGATAAACGTTGTTGGTGACCTATAATTCACAGATGTTCTGTTCATCCGAATCGGCATACAACGTAATTTCTTGCTCGATTATTACCGGTACTTTGAATGAAATCATATTTGGGCTAAATTACACATTTCGGATATGAGCGACCAGAAAATACGGTATCGAGTGGGGTGCGTATAGAAAGTCAGTCTCACCTGATTAGTCACTTCATGTTATGTTTTTGGTTAGGCAAGTCAGTTT
>JAUJYS010002760.1:0-14170 GCA_033995665.1 Melogona broelemanni | reverse complement strand
CCTCACATATCTCCATAGAGACACGAGGGTGCAGTAGTCCTGTGGTGCACTAGGCGCTACGGTGACTTAAAAAAATAAATAAATAAAAAATAACTAGGTCTGAAACCTAGCCTAGTTATCGGAGATTATCGGAGGGGAACATTAGGACGGATATGTATAATAAAAAGACCCCTGATTGACATATCAGAAAAAAAAGCAATTTGCACAAAAAAAGCCTTAAATCAACAAACAATAGAAAAAACGTATTAATAGCATCTCCAGTCGAACTTATCCCAATACGAACCGCCCCCCATTCCGAACCCAAATGCATATGGTCACGCCAAGAATATTTACTTTATGCATGACACAGAGGTAGAACAACGCCAAACCGTTACGATCATTGAACGATAGCTTAATGAGCCGGCCATAGACGCCGTATGGAAGTGACTCACACTCAGCACCATAAATCATATTTACATTGATACGAGTGCAATGACTATACCCGGCGCACACGCACCAACAAACAAACAACGTGGAAGAAGAAGAGGGGGGAAAGTCCAATGCATACCTATTGGAGTGTTGGTAGAGGCGCGTGTAAGGATATTACATTACTGCCGCATGAGGAATTAAAAACATTGCGTTGTGTTTTTTCTCTCTCATTCTCTCTCTCTCGCCCTCCTTCTTTCTTCTTGCGGCGGTTGTTGTTGTGTACGACTAGTGGAGCGCACATGACAGAAAACGGTGGCGGGGCTTCCGTTGTGTGTGTGGAAGGCGGACCGATCTGCCCAAGGAATCGATAAACACATTTACGAGGGTATTGGCGTCTCGCGTTATCAATGGAAGGCGCCGGCATGGCCAAAAGGTTTTAGAGATATGTTTGGCGAAAATGTAGCAAGCAAAAGTGACCGATAGCAAAAAATTTGGTTATAGTTGCCCATTACATCCTTTCGCGGGGTTAGGTAAGGATAAATATTGAGGTTCACCCATTTAAGCAGGATCACTATTTCAGACTCTGTGAACTTGTTTCACTTTCTGATAATATATCAGGGGTGCTTACCACTAGACAAGTTACCCAGTCTAGCTACTCAACATTTTGACAATTACACCCCTCTGTACACCTTAAATTGGGTAGGTTGAAAGGCTACCAGTGTACAGAGGTGTGGTAAAATAAGTTATTACTAAAGTCCTGATTTGGACACTGCCTTAAGAGAGATAGGAGAGAGAGAAGGGTTGGCTCACATAAATATTACTGGGGAAATTTACTTGGACTTAGGACTAGATTCTTCCCCTTAGAGATTTATCACTTTGATCAAGTAATGATAACCCACAGAGAAGCAATCACAGGCAAAAAGATATTCTTTGAACTCGTGGGGTCAGGTACACGTTAAAATAGTTCTACCCAGGTAGACCAGTAAAAGCTTGGCAAAATGAACAGTACAATCCTTCATGGCTTTAAGACTGGAGACAGAAGACTTTAGACTGTGAGGCAGTAAAGTAACAAAGCCAAAATTGTCACCCTTGGTGATATTATAGCGCTACAAGGAAATAAAGAAACCGCTAGAAGTGAAACTGAATGATACGACCCCGTGCGGGCACCACCAGCCCTACAAGGCGAGCAGCCAATACGACACACCACGGGTCTCTGCCGTCAGCGCTATTTCCTACAGTCCACCTCCGCGGAAGACAAACTTTGGCCCGTTCGCCTCATTAGCTATATTGTGCGGCCGGCCATGAACGCGCCGCTCCAAGCGAGCATGATACAAATCAAAGTGTGGATGCGGCGAGTCTGGCGACAATTCCTAAATCGGGGGACCGCAGCAAACGAGGGTGGTTAAGGAGGGGTGGGGTGATGAGGAGGGGGCATGGAGTGAAGCACGTGGAATCTTGCGGCCAATGGAAATGGCCGACGCGAGTCGCGTGTGCACACGGACAAACGAGAAATGCTAATGACTGTATGTGTGCTGGCTAAATACCCTCTGGAGACCACGTCTGCTAACCACAAAGAGTTATGAAGTTTACAGTCGAACATGTACGAGTTGGGGGACATGTTCCGGTACAGAGCAGAAAGACGAGCAGAGATTGGCGAACTTTCGTATAGCAGCACGGGGTTTCAGAATCTCCTGAAGTAATATTCACTAAAGTCATCAGAACTAAAAAAATTTTTTAATATAACTCGCGGTTCTCTGTACGCGTTTTACCGCGACAAGACAATCGTCAGCAGAGTTATGAATGATTTTAGTTGCATAAAACGTATTTAAAAATGTACCAAGGTATTCGTGAACACATAAAAATAAATTTATACGGCTAATTTATATGATTAAGGTGCCGGTGGCGTAGTGGTAAACGTGGTCGCCTACTATACCCATTAACGCGGGTTCAATTCCCGATCGAGACCTCCGGAATTTATCGGACGATGAAAATTTGTAATAACACGTCTTCCTTCATATTGGCAGTAAAGTCATGCGATCCACGCCTGTACGATGTCAGGTGCACGGTAGAGATCTCTACCAAGGTTCATACCTTGGTAGAGATGTCTACCGAGGTATGAAGCTTATGCTAAACAAAATTACCTGGTTGCTCATCCCCAGGGATTTTCAGACTCAAATGTCAGAATGCTTTGTTAACAACAGTTAAAAAGACAGTTAAAAGTTCATAATTGTTCAATCGTCGCGGTTGTCATGGACACTTGTGGTGCGTCGGTCCCGGGTTCGATTCCCGACGGGGCCCTCGTTTATTCGTTCCCTGGGCACTGGTGAAATTTATGGCCAAGCACCGAATTTACATATACATGTTCGAAATTTCAATTACTGAAATTTTATACTGAGCAAATACGAAGAAATAATACCATAAATAAGTCGTTTTCCTAACTAACTGTTAGGGACACTTGTCATTTTCTTCAGTAACCTACCCTAAATTACAATAAAGGAAAGCCATTTTTTTCCACTTCGTAGTCTGGTAGTAGCTTCTTGCTATCGGCATAATGGATATTTTCACTACTACGTACAATCGTGATAAGCTTTGGAGAAAATCATTTAGATATTTCGTAGCCAGATTAGTCTAGCTATGCCTCATTTACAATCCGATTAGTAACTCCATTTTGTCCGGGCCTCAAACCTATCATTGATGTTGTTTCGGAGAAAAACTCGTTAGGCGAAACCTCTTACTCTATTTCCAGAAACTAATTAACCGCATTCACTCACAATATTACACCATTTTTTTTGTTAAATAGCCGTTTGGTACGCGCATGTGGTTTGCGCTCGATTATTTATTAACCACTTTCAAACTACTGATTATACTAATTTTTGTGCGTGAGTATTTTCTTATGTTTTTACTAGAGCAGTTCCCATACTTTAAAAAAAGTCAGAAGAGGTTTTATGGCGAAGCTCAGGCGTACTCAGTAAACCATTAAAAAAATGTGAAGTGAAATCTAGTGGTTAGCGTAACGGCTTACCATATTCGCGATCGCGGGTTCTATTCCCGACTGACACCTTCGACATTTGTACGGTCGGAAGAATTAACAATATAAATAAATAAACCTTGACCAAGAAGACGAAATAAATAAACCTTGACCAAGAAGACGGAAGAATTAAGTTTTCTCCGAAATCATACACGCCTTTTTAAATGGAATTAAAATCGTGGGCTAATACCTCTAGTCCTTTACGATGTCAAGTATACGTCAAAGGTCCATACCTAGGTATAACTTGTAATTTTTTTTATTGATCAAATTGCAATTTTTATTTGCAACGCAGTTTGCCCCTCACCTCGCCTACGTAGGCAATTACGTTGGCCAAAACACCCCTAGGGTCCTTTAAAACGAAAAGATTGGTGGGACAACTTAACAATGAATAAAAAAAATATGCTGGTACAACTCGTCGTAGCCCAGCCCAGTCGGTATTGCAAACCGGCTGCTTTGAGGTAGACCCGGGTTCGATTCCCGGCAAATGCTCTCGTTCATTCGAACCCGATTTTTTTTTTTTAAACCACCGTAGTGCATAGTGCCCTACAGGATCGCGCTACTAGTTCGCTACAGTCAGGTAAGGGAAAGGAATGGGGAATGGCAGCTGGAATAGCCAGGCTGCAGGATCCACCACTAAGCTCTGGACTCCCTAAAGGAAGCTCAGGGGTAACGCCAGTACCCTAGGCTAACGAATAAAAGAAAGCCTGCGCCGGAAATCGAACCCGGGACCGTCGGCTTCGCAGTATGTTGCCAGACCCACTGAGCCATCGGTATGTACTTCTTTTGAGTACTCTTTTTTGAATCAGTTGAACTTAAGTCTAATAGCAAGACACCTTTTTATGCCGCGATTTGTGTAGAAAAACAGGGAGTCATGACTGGCGCTCTTTTTTGGAAAGTTTTGTACGTCTTTCCTGTCATTTTTCGCTACCGAAACATATTGTACGGTTGGCATTTGAACTTCGCGTGGAAGGTCTCAGGAGGATATTCGTCCATTACGCGCAACTGGACACACAGACGCGGGGTCTGCGGTCTGAACAGCCAAGCGTCGCGGCCCAAACCACACACGTGAAAAATGTTTCTGACGTCCAACTTGGACTCGCCACACTGAAACACTATATTTGCTTGTGGCCGGTCAGGAGACAGCGTGCACATTTCGGAATGCGCACGCCCAGAAATTTGTTAGAAATGTGGAAAAGCGCCAGGTACAGGTGCAAGCATTGAGCCACGGTAAATAGCGTTGTCTTAAATGGTCTAATTTTTAGACCTTCAAGTTTTCTAATCTGTGTTTTGGTATAATCGGTTTCTATTTGTATCCTATTTTAAAGTTTATGTTTTAAAAAAAGTTGAAGTAGTTATTTCTTAAAATATCCAATTGAAATAAACGATTTTCTAATTGAAACTATTTTGTACCAGGAGTTATTTGGCAATCGAATTGCCTGGTAAAAAATTGATAATTACGATTTTTGTTACTATCGTTATGAGTGGATCAAAATGGGTTCCCGTCAAATAATATGTAGCATGTATTTAAAAGTAGCATATAAATATTAAAACGAATTGAAACGCCATATTATACCGCGAAAAAATACATTTTATGTTTGTAGGGAACAAAATAGGCTTTTAAATGAATACAGAGTTACCATCGAATATTTTTATTAGACATGTACACTGTATTGCTTTTTAAAATTTATAGTAGATTCATGTAAAAATTAAAAAAGTCATCAAATGCATTGAAATGATTTATTATAGCGCTAAACAATTTTTTTTAATCACCGTAGTGCTACTTACTACAGGATAACTGATATGTGAGATATATTACAGATATGTGAGGGGCAGGAAGGGAAGGGGAATGGCAGCTGGTATAGCCAGGCTGCAGGATCCACCCCTAATCTCTGGACTCCCTAATGGAAACTCTGGGGTGACACCAGTACCGCGGCTCGTCGAATAAACGAGAGCCTATGCCGGGAATCGAACCCGTCCTCACCGCAGTCGGAAGCATTACCGACTGGACTAGACGGCCGCACGTTTCTTGTTTCAAATTTTATGTTTGTATGTAATATGCTATCAAATGAACATTCACGTGTACACACATTTCAGATCGACCGTAACAAAACCACCAAGAAACATGAAGAAACAATGTCTTACCGTTCACAGCAAAGACGTTTCCGACATGACACATTAGATGTTGAACCAGAACCACCAACAAGAGAACAGGCATGCCACTGGTCCTGACCATGCCGGTACCGCTAGAACAAGTAGCCAGATGCATGGTGTCAAAAAGTAGAGAGGTCACCAAGTGACGTCACAGCAAGGCCGCCACAATTCGACAGTCCACAAAAGGTAGTTTTGTTACGCTTCGCGGAAACAACGTCCAAATGCGGACGAGGTACACATAAACGGCTCTGACTACGATAATCTAATAGGTGTTTAAAGTTATATTGTTAGCGGCAAACCGGAACTCATCTAGACGTGACCACGTGACATCACAGTAAGACCGCCACAAGTCCAAGAGGCAGTTTTGTTGCGCTTCGAGGCAACGTTCGAACTACTAAACGGTTCGACTGGGATATTCTCTTTTTGTTTAAAGTTCTGCTGGCGTAAGACCGGAACTCATCTATTCGAAAAACCGCCGACACAAACCCGATTCTGTATATAATTTCAGCGCTGGATATATATATATTTTTTTGTCCACGGAGGAGTTGAAAAGGAGAAGGAACTCACACGGATAGCGTGAAGGATTGATTAACGATCGGTTAGAAAAAGCGAAAAGCGAGGCAGAGGCGTCGTCTAACAAATTACGGTCAGACGCGGCTACGCGACGGTTTGTCTTTGTCGTCTAGCACGATTTACGAAATTTCGTTTGTCGGTTTTTCGATCGTCGAACGATACGGTATGTGTGGGGGGAGAGAGAACCCTCTCTATCGGCGGCTCGGTCTCGCTATTCGGCCGGCGTGTTGAATTTATTTCGCCGGCAAACGTCGTGACACCGCGTGGCAATCAGTCATCCGGTTTTTAAAGCTCTCTTTTTTTTTCCTCCTTCCAACTTCACGGTTAACACCACATAAATTCGCACGCTGCCAATCTCTACGCGGGAAAAAATAGTCCCCACGACAGTTAAAAATAGAAATATTGGCAGATTCACTTCCCAATAAATTAAAACGAATTCTCTTTATTCGATGATTCTGTCCGTCGGTGTTTAGTACCGAGACTGCCCGTAGGGTGGCGCGATACAGTCAGTTTGATGCCGTTAAAAAATGAGGTGACGCGCTTTTCGGAAAGAGAACGTGAATATTGATTAAATACGAAATGCTAATTAGCGGTATTACTTTACAATAGAGTAAGTCGACTGATGGTTACAAACGATCTTAAGAGCGTGAGTGTGTTCAATTTTTCTTATCCTCCGAAAGGTTGTCGCAAGCGTCTTGGTAATGGTAGTGGATGATGGTGGAGAAAAATGGGGCGAGGCCAAAAAATTCCAAACCCGACAATCAACTTTTATGAGTTTTAATTAAATTCCCCTCATCAATCACACACTATTGCTTCACGTCGCATCTTTTTCCCTCTCCTCTTAATTCAGATTAGCCTGAGCTAAAATTAGTAAGGGCGATCGTAGAGTCACCTAGCGGCTGGCAACGGCAACTCGCGTTATCGGTATTTCAAGATGAGTCGATGACTTTCGAAGATTTTGACGGTGATGGGGAAAAGTTCGTTTAGAACGAAAATTGGAAAATGACGAATTTACTATATATATATTTTTTTTATCCAGTCACACAAACCACAACCACTTAGAAGGAATATCGACTAAGAAGTTCACACACAAATTACGAAGATTTAACGGTTACTTTTCGATATATCAGAATATACCGACGAACTGACACGACAAGAAGAAGAAAGAACGCCTGTTTCTTCAACCGCGTCGACGGAAAATACCACGGCAAACTTTACGTGATGGTCGCACGACGACGAAAAACACCACGAGAAATCACACGGAGAAAAGATGGGGGCAGAGAAAAAACGGCTAAGATTTCGTAAAATTACACATCCACAAATGTAGTCTTTCAGTTCTAGTTTAGTTTGATCCGATCGCGGTGTATTTCGTAACGAAATCTATCTCGTTGTGCCCGATAGAAACGTGGCTGACGGAGAACAGTCCGTGGCGAAAACGGTCGGCGAATGACGAGCCTTCCTACCGACGACCATCGTTGCCGTAAACCCGAGCGACGGTGCCGTCAAGATCGTTTCGCGGGGAAAGACAACGCACGCTCACGGAATAAATTCGTAGCGGAAACGGCACGGGGAATGACGACAAATTTGGTCGGCCGATTACGGCACCACCAGCCCGACGACGACGCACAAATTCCAAAAACAACGCCGGAAAAAAATTGCTTTCTCACGGGTTAAAATCGAACTTCACGAAGCACGATCCGAGAAAAACCCCGATGTACGGTCGACGCTGGTCGGTGTTCCACTGATATAGCCGAGCGGCGGTCGGTAGCTTTATATATCGCCGGGGAAGAGCGGGTTGAACGCGCTGGCTCTGCGGAGCGAGACGCGGATCGGTTTATACATATTTTCAATGGAGAAGTGGAGACTGGTGGTGGTGGTTTTGCCTGGCTGTGTGGATCTACGTCGCCGAGTGAGCGAACCTCTCCGCAGCAGATGGAACGGTGGCGGGCGCTCGCTTCTCCAGCAGTGGTGATGGATCTTTGAGGAGCAGAACTTCCTAGTTGGACCAGATCAGCTCGGTCTCTTACTACCATTTTCCTCACGATTTATAGAATGGTTTTTAGTGATTGTATTTTTTTTTTCAGGACTTCAGGATTTTATTTATAGGACCATCAGTTCGATACTTTAGTTGATTAGGTAACGGATCATCAGAGTTGGGTAAGTTGCTTTTTAAAAGTGAGACGACCCTCGTTATTTATCAACAAAAGGAAGACGTTACAGTTACCGTTACTGCCAAAAATGAAAGTAACTAAACCGTTGCAAATACTCAAAAATTAATGTAACGGAAGCAACGTCCCGTTTGCGGAATGTTGCGACACTGCGGATCATAAATCTGTCACGGTTTCGGCCTAGAACCAGATTGTGTTCCTAGATCTGGTAACCAGTGATCTCAAATACCAAATTAAATATACTTAATATGTGGATAAAATGGACAATGGAGAACATGTTTTGAAACAGCGTCGAAAATTGAAAAACGAAAAGAATCTGGCGAACTCTCGCAGAAAATAATAATGAATTGCTGTTATAAAATTACAATATATACATTCCAAATTTTGCCTCTGGAAATTTTCACTACCGGTACTGAAAAATAAGCCATTTTCTCGGCAATTCTACATTTCGAACTCCGGACAACAATTTTAAATCGTCCATGTTATCGAATCCTTTTATTGGACCCCGTCAGTCCAAACGGCTGGCGGTATTAGTTTTGTAATTTTTTTGTAACTGGCAAAATTTGCATAACTATATGAAACCGCACCCCGCGAGTCTAGTCCGAGACTTGAAAGAAAAAACAACCGGTACAAACGCATAACGTGCCATGTGGCGAGTGCGCCAATGTTTGCGCCCCGCTGCATTTTATATTTCCAACAGCAAATGTTTCCATTGTTAATTGGGAAAACTGCCGACTGGTGGCACTCGTAACCGGCGTCTCGGCGCACCAACCTGAGCCAGATGCGAAGTCATCGTGAGAAAGAGAGCAGAGAGACGCCAGTACTCGTATACATCTCTCTTAAGATCCCGCAGCCACCTCTTTGGACGCGTGGAAAACTGGGCCAACAACTTAAGAGATGGACTGATATAAACGCTCATCTTTTCGTCCGCATTTACAAGGGTACAATCAGGGGTAGGATGTCGCGTGGCGTAATGGTTAGCGCATTGAGCTACCATGCCCATGATCACGGGTTCGATTCTCCATCAAGACAATGAGAAATTTTGTTTCGAGTGAAATTTCTACGCCATCATTCCTTGGGAATGAAAGTAAAGCTGTGCTGCCCAAGTCTGTACGTTGTTTGGGACACGTTCTATCATCCCTAATTTTGAGTTTGACGCCTGAAACTAGTCGTCGCTCCCTAAGGGGACTTGGTGGTCAAAAAACGTAGAGAAGCATCACTATTTTTTCTTTACTACTAGATTAGTCGAATAATTCCCAACAAGGTAACGTTTCTCGACTAGTCGAATAATTCCCAACAAGGTAACGTGTTTTGACTAGTCGAATAATTTCCAACAAGGTAACGTGTTTTGACTAGTCGAATAATTCCCATCATGGTAACTTGTCTCGATTAGTCGAATGGTCTCTAGAGGATATCCGACCGACCAACGGTGAATTTGGCCAGGCCTGAGTATATCGCGTGCGAGTATGTGCACTATCCAATGCGGTCGCCATTTGGAAAACGAAAAAAAAAATCAACATGAATGATGCAGGAATGCGAGGTGGCTCGCCGAACAATCTGGCTAACTGCACTCCATACGTTGGAGGCAGTCAACCACGAAAGGGTGAGAATAGGTGAAAATAAAAATAAAATTTCGAATACAGTGGCGAAATTCCTTAACTTAACGAATTTTGCTAATCCGATTTGCGGCCGCCAAATTATTGAAGCGGAATTTATAAGTCAGCCTTTTACCTTAATTACAATGCGTACTCGCAAGTAGCCAAGGAGAGACCAATGCCTGGGATCAAATGGCCAGCCAAGGACGAATATGTCCTATTCTCTCACTACTACTATATTCATATACGAACTAGTATTTTTTTAATCCCTGAGGGGTCGACCAGTTAATTTGGCCTGCCTTGGCTTCTGGCCTAGACAGGGATCTTTAACGTGTAACTGACAACGTACAGACATGGGACCCACGGCTTTACCCTCACAAAGTCGTGTGAACAAATTTCTCTCGCCCGAAAAATTCTGGTTGACTCGTTCGGGATTTGAATTTTCGAGTAGGCGAACATCCCATTATATAAAGACTTTGCATTTTGTTAAAAAGGTTGATGTAAAACTCATTTTGCTCTTTAAAATCATTTTGTTTTGTCCATTTTTTATCTTGTCAATTTTCCAACGTGTTCCGTTTCTCTATAAGGTTTGTCCTACGACGGTAAAATCACGAAAATCGGTATTTTTTAAAACTCGATTATTTCTAAATCAAAATCACAATTTCCAAGTCAAACCAGCATGTCGTCTGTCCTCTAGTTATTTATTCGCCTGAACGCCGTTTTGCGATTCGCGAGAGAGATGGCTTTAATTATCTCGATCGGAAAAAAAAAATCCGCCCTATAAAGCTGACGTACACAAAACCAATGCTGCCGATTACATCTCCCCTCATGCCGCTGTTTCAACAACGACTCTTTTGAATTAAACCCGGTATCCTGCAATGCGACAACGCGGGAAAGAAAAAAAACAACACGAATAAATATTTATTTTAAAAGCATCTCTCTTAGAGATTTAAACATGCAATTAAAGGTGGGTATACGTGGTGCGTATACTTTGAAATAATTCATGGGATAATTTTAGTCATGTGTGAGTTAAGCTTCGACCTCTTTTTCAGGCGATTGCAAATTGTCATTACGAAATGCCATGTTGTACTTTACGTTAAGATCTTTCTCTGTGCGCCTGTTGGCGCGTTCTGCGTTTTGTCAATGATTACTGTATTTTTGTCTTGCACGACTGGAATGAGCCATGTCGTTCGTCGCAGACGTACTCAAGTTCGTGTTCCATAAAGTTCGATGCACTGTTCCATATTAATCAATATGTGGTGTCTAAAACTCGTCGTATAGTCCAGCCGGTATTGTGATCGACTGGGTTGCTACGGTTTCATGTTCGATTCCCGGCGTGGACATTCGTTTATTCGATAAAAGGGGTTGCGTTGAAACAGTACCCTTCAGAATAGCATCACTAGAGGAACAGTTCACTGCATGCGTTTGGAGCTGTTGAGGTCAGTAAAGGTACCGTGTGGTATAGTGGTTAGCGAGTTCGCCTATTATGAGTGTAGTTGCTGGTTCAATTTCCTACCAAGACCTTCAGTAGTCATGCCGTATCTATACGACGTCAGGTACTTGTTAAAAATCTCTACCTAGGTAATTTAGGTAATCCTGAATATTAGATACCACATAGTGACTATTATGGATTAGTACATTGATCTTTATGGAGCACGACCTTGAGTGCGCAGGAGAGTTTAATGCCTGATAAACGTTAAAGATTACTTAGGTAAGAAGACTAGGAAAACTTACCAAGTCGTTCTTGGCGGTCCCCCCCCCCTTACCCTTAATAAAGCTAAAAAATAATGTGACGTCAATGTATTTATTGACTACTTAGTCCTGTTACGTCAATACAGTTCTAAATAGATTGGCATTGTCAACCGTGACTGACAATTACTTCGAACAATAAAGGCGAACAATAGGCCGGGACTCGTCTATGGAAACACACCTGGCTTGTTTGCGGGCGCGACGATAAAATCCGCACAACGTCATCATTATTCACTCTAAACGTATTACTGTATTATGGACGGGTAAGAAGCCAATGGGAAAACCGTAATGCCGGGCTCCATCGCCCATGCTGCCGCCGGTGGACTGGCATTATAGGGTCGTCAGAAAATGACGGACGCGAACGAAGCCAGACGGGGCGGCGCACAAGAGCATGGTTCCATCTCAGTTGTGCACGTATTTTTACTACACGAGACTTTAGTACGAATTCCGTACCCTCGCACGAAGTGAATAAAAAGAGTTTGTTTTCGGAGAAATCCTTGCTTTTCTTCTCCCAGCGCATTGACCGTTATTTGACAAAAAATTAACTCAGTATGCGGCGGCAAATTACGAAATTAAACTACGAATTAACCTTCGAATTACTACTTCTTTCTGTATCAACGCACTTCAAGCTCAGTCCTCCTGACAACATAATTACTCCCCGTTTCACATGCACAATGAAACAAATTTTACCTAACCAAATCAACCTAATCTAACCAAAACCTAACCGAATTATACAAATCTAACTAACCTATCCTAACCTAACCGAATTAAACTAATATAAACCCCCGCCATAGGCTCCCTAAAAGGGGTTGCTTTCGGGCATATATTGTCATTGTAATAACATATCCAAATGTAACCAACCTACCCAACCTACCCTTACCTAAAACCTGACGCTGGGAGAGTAAACACCTCGACGGCACAACATTTTTGCACATCTTTGCCGCTTATCGTACTTGGTATTTCGCGTGCATGATGACATGACTCCCGCTATACGCACCCTCCTATGAGGCTAGCTCAAGAATTCGCAGTAATGGTCCGAGCAGTGACGAGCTAAACAAGAGCATCACTCGAATGGAAAGAGAGAGCACCAGGGAGAGAACGAGTGTGCTGGAGGCCACTCAACTCCCCCACCCACACCCCCATCACCTCACCCAGCTCCTCCCCTTCCCCCCTACGTAAGCCACACGCGCGGCTATCAAATTATGATTGACGAAGAAAATAGGAAATGCAAGACGGAAACAAGAATTTGGATGAGCGCTATCTATTCCCTTGTTCATTCGAGCACGCAACCAAAACTGGTTCTCGTCTTTTCGTGGTGTTTTTTTTTACGACGGCGTACAAATTGTGCCGTTGTGCCGTGTCGCCAATTGACTGTGGGGCTTTTCCGTTTAAATGGGGGATTACTGGTGGAATGGGGGAAAAACTGTTTTTATTTAACAGCAGAAAAAATCCTTTCCTAAATGGTGAGTTTCCTAAATTGTTTGAGGTGAACGAAATTGTTGCAATATTTTAAACATTATTCTAATTGAGAAAAGGAGAATATTGTAATTGATCGACAATATACTTTAATAATTAATTGAGTAAAAGTAAAATTTGAACATAATATGGGGTTAAAATAAAAGTGGTGTTAATATATTGTGTCAGGGAAAAAAGTGAAAATTTATTTTAAAATCCCTTAAAAAATCCGTTTTTGAAACATGTGTTGCCTTCTGCTGACAGTATACAAAGGCATTTATGTACTTAATGAATGAAATTAAAATTTACTTAAACCATTATGGCTTTCATTTCCAAAGAAATATATAATATAAGAATGACCGTTCGTTTTTTGTATGTATCTCCGTGTGTCTGTGGCTCTGTGATGAGAATGGCACTTGGCTCTCATGCAGGAGTTGGACAAAATAATGGGAACAGCTCTATAAGGTGCTCATACAGATCTATTTCCAATATTTTGTCTAACCCCTGTAGTGCCCCCGCCTTCGAATCATTAATGTTAACAAAACGCCGGCATGAACGCGTATCACATCATTCTAATAAACAAATGACTCGGGTTTTACTCCGGGTGGGGCGTGGGGCTGACTGGCGTCTATTGCAGCATCCATGCCTCCTTTAACCTCCAAGGTATTCCCCGTCTTGGCGGTCTTTCGCCAACCATTTAGCTTTTCGGTTGCGCTAGCGCGGATTTGGTTTCCCAATTTTTCCCTCCCCAATATCCCGGGCGAAGCCGGGTCCCTTTTTCTGGTCTTATCATAGGTTTGAATGACATGCTTGTTGGCACAAAAATGGTTCGGCGCAATTTTGATGTTGTGCTTCTCTGCCAGACACACGAGTTGGCACTGATTGCCAACCAACAAGGGGAAGCAGTGCGTTAAGAAACCTGATCGTACTTCGAAATAGACTTCACTTGAGTGTTCAACGCCCATCGTTAAGGCGGTATTTCACTAGGCGAATAATCGCGGCGAATGCAGCTGAAGCGCGCAAATTGCAGCAAGAGCACAGCA